>VDFB02271358.1:603585168-603610772 GCA_007258455.2 Sequoia sempervirens
TTTTTTACATCCACTAATTGTTTTCCAAATTCATCTAAACTATTTTAATGCATACATTCTCCTAATAATGAAAAGTTACCGCATCTATCGCATTCTCCAGAAATGCATCCTTTTAAAAAAAATGAGTTTCCATTTGAAGAGGGATTACAAAACAAACCTGTTATAAAATCTTTGATTCTTTCAGGTGGCATAGTAATACCACAAATGTCTTGCATAATTTGGTTAGCATGCAAAGTGCATCGTATATATCGAAATATATCATAATAATAATGAAATTGTACATAAGTCTTACAACAACAAGAGATTTGTTGCTTATTAATTCTAACATACCAAGGTTTACACTTTTTGAATGATCTTTGACTTATGCTAATATTCAATGGTAAGATTGAAGCATCTAAAAAAAATTTATATAATTCAGTTTGAGTCATATCTAAGAGATGCTTTGGATGAAGTTCACGAATTTTGGAACCCACCCTTAATTTTAAGACATCTCTAATGTTAGGTGATACTCTTGTATTATCATACCAAAAGTTTGATTAAAGATTTAATTTCATTAGTTAATTTCATGCGATCTTGGGAGTCTACCACTAAAACTCAACATTGATTAATATGATCATTTCAATACTTTCTCTTCTTTTAGCGACTCTTGTAAAGTTCTAGGATTTAAGTTTATACATTTACTAATCTTACTTAACATTCTTTATTTGAAGTTGTTTATCAACTAGGCAGTTGTTATTGCCGCGTGAGCATATTCTTATCTTTTGATGTGACTTTTCTTACCAATAACATCAATAGCATTAGCAACACTAGATATGACTTGTTCTCTTGAATCATCTTTTCTTTTGGTTTACAAAGCTTACCTAATTTTTTCATCACTTTTCTCATTTAAAATATTCTCATCGATTGCAGTTGACATTGGAATCTAATTTCTTTCTATAAAAAAATATTTTATATATTTTATTTCCATAATTTCTAATTTGTCTTGAAGAAACTTTACTACGAAGGTTATCTAGCACATTTGTTTCAATTGTTATAAAAATATTTCCACCTTCATCCATAGATGGAGTTTCATTTTCATTCACACAAGGGGTTTCATTTTCATTTTCAAATGTAAAAGGGATTTCATTCTCATTTTCATCAATATTAGGGATTTCATTCTCATTTACATTCTCATAAGATATAATTTCATCATTTTCTTGTTTCTATATTGTTTCAACCCTGGTATTATTGATCTCATCAATTGTGTATCCAGCTTCTTCTAAACAAGCAATATCAATATTATAAAAACTTGGGTTTGAAGACATACCTAGATAGATTGTTTGAATAGGTACATTTTCCATATCATTGGGAGGTGGATTTGAAGACACACCCGAAGTTGTTTTCATATCATTCAAAGTTGAAGTTGAAGGCACAGTTGGGTTTGTCTCCATAGTTGCATTTTCTTCCATATTCACCATCTCCACATTTGCATCATCTACATTGATTTAATCATTCATGGCTTCCTCTTTGACATTCTTGGAACTAGATGCTTCCAAATCTTTCATTTGATGAATCATTTCTCTCCTTTCCCTTTGTCTTTTTGCCTCCCTATCTTTATTTGCTTGAATTTCTTCGGGTGTCATTACCTTTCTACATCTTTTTCTTTGTCTTTTCTTATCACCCATGGTTACCAAACCCTCTTTGATGACAAAAAAAATAATTCAAGAAACCTATTTTAAAATTTCCACCTCCTTCAAATATTCAAATAAAACTATGTACTATGAAGATTATTTTTTCTATAAACTCTGAAGTACAAAATCATCATGAGTATATCCAAAAATTCACTTTTTCCAAATCTTCTTGTAAAAAGTTCTTGCACTTGATTCCACTTCAGAAATTTTAACTTTCACTTTTACTCTTCCAACAATTTGAATAGAATATGCCCTGCACAAGACAAATTTGCAATAAAAAATGCAGAAAATGACACTTTCGGACCGTACTACAGAAAAAAAATGTTGCAGGAAAATCGTGTTTTACCAATATTTTTCAAATTAGGAAAAACGGCTATTATAGAAACGCGTACGTGTTATGAAACGCGTACATGTTATGTTTAAAAAACGCGTACGTGTTTTATAACGCGTACGCGTTACGGTCTCGCAACGGCCAAAATGTAACGCGTATGCGATATGAAACGCGTACGCATTTCATTTAAATAACGCGTACGCGTTTCTATAACACATACGCGTTACTTAAAAATTGATCTCCCACACTAAATCTAGCCCTGGTTTTAGGCTTGGGAAAGGCTTGGCAATCCGAGCCTTAGCTTTTGACCTGCAACTAAAAAACTAAGGCAGATTGAAGAAGAATGTCTAACTTTGACAACATAGATGATGGACTTTTTTCTGAATGAGTCTATAAAATTAAAACCCATTAGAGAACACGATGTCTACTTTCTAAATATATAATTTTTGTTAAAATTGGATTATGTTTGCTATTTTTTAATTAATTTCTAAGCAAACTAGGCCTTAAACTTGAAAGATCAGGTTTTTTTGGTTTTTTAATAACTTTGTATTGGTTGAGTTTCTTGTAAAAAAAAATTATATGGGCCCAAACTTCAGACAATTCTCTACACAATGAAAGAAAAAATATTCAAAAAATATTTTTTTTAGGTCCAATTATGTTGTCCGTACACGTTGATTTGAAAAAACATCAATTAAGGACAATAAAAAATTAATTAAAAAAAAAAATTCAACCAAAAATTACAAAAAAATATCCAGCCCAAACTTCATGTTGTTAGCTCTCTTTTCCTAAAATTAATTATCAAAATAATTTTATTTGGATCAAAAAGTGTTGTCCCTACACTTGCTTGGTATGGTAAAAAAACAGGGACTTTTAAAAAGTGGTTTTTATAGATCTTTATCAAAATTTAATTTCTATAAACTGGGTATTTTAATAATTTACATATTTGGAAACTAGAATCAAAATTAAAAATTTCATATTACTGACTTTTTTTAATATTCATTGCGGAAGTGCCTCAAATTTTTAGTCCAAGTGTGACAAATTCTGAAAAACAACAAAAACATTTCCACTTTTTGAGTTTTTTGTGTACCCAACTTCTTGCATCCACCCATTATAGGCTTCAAAAGGTCATAGTTGATGTTTTGACATAATGGATAGGTGTTCCTGACCCTTGCACTCTCCTAGTTCTTGAAGTGCTCCTTGAAGGCCCTAGGTGCTCCTGCACCACAAACCCCCATGCCCTAACAATCAATATTTTCTCTTTCTCTCTCTCCTTTTGTGATTGTAGATCTGAGTACTTTGATCGTTTGGAAATGATTGAAGAATAGGTTTCAAACTTTTTGAATTCATCTCCCTATTTACTAGGTCAAAATATCCACAAAAATTCACTCATAGTGTCAAAAATCAGGGTTTTGGATCCAGACATCTAGAGGAATAGAAAGAGCAAACCGAGAGCTTCCATTTCCACTTTCAAGTTTTCAAAAAAGTCAAAGTGGAATCATTTTCCATTAGTGGAAAATGAGTCCCAATGTACTTATTTTTAGATATTTATATGGATTTGGATACCCATTTGGCTAAAATAAGCTCTGGTACAGTTTTCTAGATCTTGGACTGATTTTCCCAAAATGGCGAATGAGTCCGAATAGGTCAAATTTTTAGGATCAACGAAATTTCCAGTCTCCATTCCATCCATTTCTAGTCTCCAGGTGCACACTTTCAATTTCATAGTTTTCTATTATAGTTTGTTTGCATTTATAGGTCATTTTTCATATCACAGTGTGTTTTCAAACATCTTGCATTTCACAAGTTTTGCATTAGTATTTAATTTCTTTATTATTTTTCAGCTTCTAGGAAATTCCCCTTTGATAGATTTGAATCCCATTTGCATTGGAATATCAAGGGCTTATTCTTGAGTGAGCCATTATATTTTTGGTACCTCTCTCCTTGTAGGTGCAAAACCCTAGAAGTGTAAGAGAGCCCCACATCTCCAAAAATATTTGGTTCAAAAAGTAGCATAATTAGGAGCAAGTTTATTCAATTAATTTTTGACCAACTAAATATCCTTCTTATCAATACCGCATGACTTACATTTCCCCCTTAGATCATTGACCTTAATGATGTAGTCGTAGATGTCAAAGTTCTTAGGATCAAGGCTCATCAATTTATTATCAAGTTGATAACTTCTAACTTCATCTGTAGAACCATTTTTTTTTTTAATTTATCCCAGGCCTCATGAGAATTATTGCATGATTCAATTTGTAACAACAAATCTTGAGAAACTAGTTTATGAAGACATCCAAGAGCGTACGTATGCTCAATCATCCATTTAATCTTTTTCTCATCATCAGTAGGTTCAAGTACCTTATTCTCAAAAAATAAAGATTGAACCTCATTCATTAGTATACTCCATGCATGTTGATTCCATGTTGAATAGTTATATAATGTTAGAAAGGGAACCTTAGAATGATTTGGTCGCTCCCACAAAAGGATATGAATATCACGGAAAAACCTATCCTGGGAATTGGACATTCCAGCAGGTGACTAATACCTCTTCGTGGTCGTTCATTTACTTGTCAAACCAGGGAATGTAAACTTTAAATGGAGTGGCACAATATGTGCACTAAGAACCAGTTTCAGTCACAATCTATTGAAAAATAAATACTTGAAAAGAAATTATATCTATGCTACAGGAAGGTAATGCAAAGTTCTCTTAACTCAATCATAATCTAACCAAAGCAGAAATCATAATAGCTACCATTGAGAGACAAACTATAAACTAGCCTTATGCTGTAGGAACAAACACAGGGATGGATTCTCGATGCTGCAGGAATAGTATAAGACTGAGTTTGTGCTGAAACTTCTAAAATGAAATCTAACCTGAATTAACAAAGGATAAACAACTACACTCCTACAGATACTTACTAAGTGGGCCCCCTTAGCAAGCATCAACTAATTGACATAGAAGATTGTGCTCAGAACTCCATCAACTTTTATTCATAACGTGAAATCATTTACATTGATTGTTCTACTTCAGAAAACTAACAAAAACTCTGATTCATATTATATCTCTAAATCTTACATAATCTGCTTCTCTATCTATCTATCTAAATTTGTTCACCCGCACATGAGGAACACTTATTTTTAAAAAAGGAGAACAACTAAATAACTCAACAGAGAAAGATGTGGATATGAAATGTATCCCAAAATCAAGGAATAGACTTCATAAATGAGTTATCCGTTCAACCTGATCCAGAGAGAATCTAGCACTCCACTCTTTCCAGATTAAATGTCACTTAAAATCCTTCCCAACGGTTTCAGTCAAAGAGTCTTTTCCAGAGCTTCCTCGAAGTCGTGCAGGAAATGGACTTTACTGCAAGGCCGAGATTGGCTGCACTTGACTCGATCAAACTTTCTTCAACAACCTGCGAAACACAAGGTAACAGATACGAAAGAAAATGTGCATGGTACATACACAATATCCACTCATTAATCACATATTTAAATCTATTTCATCATTCAAAAACTACATGCGTTATACCAGTCATTTGGGAAGTCAAACAGGGTAATAAATATAAACATCTCAACATGATCGGCTACAGGAAAATGAAAGTGTATTGCTATAGGATATCCCCCAATAAAAGGTTTCAAGAGAGTTAAACAACCATAAACAACAAAAGTGAAGGTATTAAAAGTACACCATGATATCCAGATGATGAGCATATTTTGGGCTCATCATTTTTCCCCCTACTTAAACCAATGCTAGTCCTTCAACATTAAACTTCCTGGTGGTCTCTCTGAAATCAGTGGCTGAGGAATGACCCTAAAATGGAACTCCAAATTTGTAACAAAAGCCTCTGTAACTCTGCCATCCTTCATACCTATGGGATTTTGTGTCTTCATTAAGTTTTGTAGCCTGATAAGAATAAAGGGGCCACATTAGCACAAGAGGTCTATATGTTAATGGAAACCACAATTCAAACCTCTTTTGGAGTCCTAGCTGTATGTATTTGCTTGACCATTTAAGAGCTGCTATAAAATTTAGTGAACTGTGAGGTTTAGACTTTCTTAACCCAACAGTTAATCTTTCCCACCTCTTTTCAATTCTGGAATATGACAGTCTCAAAACGAGTACGATTGCTCCTAAAATTCATCATATACATGTTTCCTGAGATCAAATATTTTCACTCTGGCTATATCATTATTAAGACCATATGTTAGAGTAAGCCAGGTTTTCAGCATTGTGTGGGGGTCTGAACTCTCAGAATGCAATGGAACAGGCTCATTCCTTTTGATTTCTTCATATGCTTCCCATTGCCTGTCATAATTTGTTTCATTTGCTGCCCAAGACATAAGTGATCTCAAATGGATGTTGCCAATATACAAAAGGGGATTCCACTCTGTTTCAAATGGAATTAAAAAGCCATGAAGGTAAAATTCACACAAAAAATTTATGAGCCAATTAGGGGCTGCCTAATATTCATCGTAAAACTCTTTAGCTGTGTGAAGAATAGGATCCTGATTTCTAGAAATTCTCATCAGTTGGAACCACAAGAACTCTTCTTTGAGGCACAGAGCATAAACTCTAGGTGGTGGTCTGCATTCCATAATCTGACTAGTTACTTTCAGCATTTCATCAATTTTCTCTTTTAACTCCTGAATTTCTAGTTTCTGCTCTTCAATTTTCTTTTTTAGTTTCTTCTTTTCCTCCTCCCAAAGACTATTGCATTTCAATCTTGACCAGGTGGCGGAAAGTCAAGGTTTGTAATGTAACCAGTTTCCATGTAGCTTTGACATATTCCAAAAATTCAATTAAAAATGTTTTCTTATAAACAACAATGGCTTGACAAGTTGCAGAGGGAATTGAGGCTTCATTGGCCTTTTCCAATGGTTCAGTCTGTTCTTCCTCTTGCTGCAGGATACATTCTTGTTGCTGCAGTGGAGAAGATTGTGCTTCCTCCGAAATATGCATAGCTACAGTAGCCAAGTCATCAAGACTTGGTACTCCCCTTTCATTATGCTCAACATCCCTTATCTCAACTTGTTCTTCCTCAAAAATAACAAATGAACTCTGTGCAGTACTCTCAGACATATTCTGAGAAACATCATGTTCAGACTCAACAGATTCTTCAGAAATTATAATAACCTCAGGTTGAGGTGAAGTAGGGGATACTTTACATTGTGTTCTTGTAGAAACTCTTCTTGGCAGTGTTGTGGCTGCAGGAGGTGCTCTCGTAGCCTTCTTCTTTTTGAATTTCCTAGAAGGTTTTACCTTGTTATAGGATGATGGTGAACTGGTAACGACAATAGGTGTTGCTATAGGAGACAATGCTGCAGGGGAAGAAGCTACAGGAGAAGAACGTTTCCTTTTCTGAGGAGGGGGGTCAGATTCTAGGGTTTGTTCTGCCCCAGATGACTCTCCGACCTTTTCTTTTCCTCTCTCTCTCCTACTGGCAGCCCTAGTTTGCACCCGGGCAGAGGACTTAGGTGTGAGAGCTACAGGACCAAGTGCTACAGGAGTAGATGATGCTTGCCCTGTTCTCCTACTAGTGGATGCTATTTCCTCTTTTTTTTTTTTGAGGCTGTGGGGTAAGTGCTCTAGGGGGTTCTAGACGTTGAAGGCTCTTATGGGCAACAAATTCTTGCCAGGAAAGAAGTGATACATCTCTCAAAGAGCATGCAATCAACAATTTTATGAGGCCATGGTGAGCAATAGAATTATCTTTCCCCTATTAGGTTCCATGGGCACATTGTTCTAGAAAGTTTAACAAAAAGTTTGGAACATTAACAGCTAATCCATGCCTCATATGACTTAGCAATTTGAAGTGGTAAGAATGCAGGTAGGAGAAACGACCTTCACAAGTTAAATACCTAATTATGAAAGCAGCGTATTCTGGGTATGGAGGAGGCAATGACACTCGCTTACATCCCTGCTTTGAGACCTCCAAAGGTCCATCAATGGGTATTGAAAATTCTGCCCTTGCAGAGGCAGCATCTAAAGAAAAATTTTCTCCAATGGTTGGGAGCCCGGTTACTTCTGCAATTCTTTCTCCAATTGCAACAACTGTTAGACCCCATACAATAGCCTCCCCTTCAGAAAGGGTTCTCAAAAATTCACCTGCAACCTCCTCATCAAAAGCATATAAACTCAAAAAGTAATTCAACCATCCACAAAAGTTGAATGCTTGGGCCGTTTGAGGATTTTGCATTAACAACTCATGAGCTACAAGCTCATGCCTAACCAGCTGACCACCCATTTTCACAGTTTTTCCTTAGCTGAACTCAACTCATTTCTGAAAATAAAAAATTTCCCTTGTTCTGCTTTGGTTCTTTTCTATTCTGCCATCAATTTCCTCTTCTTTTCCAAAAATGAACTTTATGAACTTTTTAAACAAGTAGTTTTTTTTAATGTGATTTTCAATGAAAAATATGCAATGAAAAAGACATGCGATCATATTTGGAAAGTACCAGAAAAATAATAAAGAAAGATTATTTGAGCAGTTGTGACAGTGGCAAAAGGATAAGTTTAAAAAGTGGATTATCCTGCCCCCTACTTAAAGTATGACATGTGTCCTCACATGTACTAGGGAATAGGTGAAAATCGGGTAATAATGACTGATACAGATAGTGCAATAAATGAATAGAATGAAATAAATCAAAAATGCGATAATCAAAAGATATTGCGTACCTTTCATTAAATTTTTTTATGTGCTGAGAAAGTTGACGGCTTCATCAGCATGAGATGACAGTTGGGAATGAGATCATAATTAGGGGTGGTGTAGATGGATGAGGTGGATGGATGACGTGGATGTATGAGATGAATGAATGGAATGAATGGATGGTACGGAAGATAAAGAAGTGAAATGTGGCGACAAGTGGAAATGAAGAAAAGGGGTTCCCTTAAAAAGGAAACCTTTATTAGGAGCATGCATTAGAAAATCACGGAGAAGCTGCAGGAGAAAGGCTAAAGCCTTCAGCTGCAAGAAGAGTAGTGGCAAAATCCTAAGCGAACTACTGCATGAATTCCTCTTTTGAAACTGGTTTATGATACAACTGGAGGCGGTGTCCATTAACTAACAACTTGAATCTAACAGGATCAATTGTAACAAGTTGCACTGAACCATTAGCAAATACATTCTCAATTTCATACGATCCCAACCATCTGGTTTGTAATTTGTCTAGACTGTCCTTATATCGTGAGTCATAAAGCAGAGCCCAATCTCCTACTTTGAATTTCTTCTCTTTAATGTATTTATCATGCCACCTCATTCTCTGATTTTGTATCATCTCAGTGTGCTGCAGGGCATTCTTTCGGAGCTCATCCAAAGCATTGAGCTACATGATCCTGTCCTTTTGTGCATTTGTTAAATCCATGTCTATCTCCAGTGTTGTTCTTAGAGTCTTATGTTCAAACTCTATTGGCATCATAGCTGTTTTACCATACACCATTTCAAAAGGTGTATATCCTGTAGCAGTCTTCCAAGTAGTACGGTAGGCCCATATAGCTTCTGGTAACCTTGTGGCCCAGTCCTTTCTATGCAAATCTACAGTTTTAGTCAAAATGCCCTCTATATCCCTATTTGTGACTTCAACCTGGCCATTGGCCTAGGGGTGATAAGGAGTTGATTTTCTGTGCCGTATATTATATTCATTGACTAAAGTTGTGATAAGTGTAGAAGTAAATTGTGTTCCTTGATCTGTCACTATCTCCCTAGGGACACCAAACCTAGTAAATATTTCCTCATAGAGAAATTCAGCCACTTTATTGTCCCTAGCATGTTTCATAGGCTTAGCCTCTACCCATTTTGTGACATAGTTTGTGCATACAAGGATGTAGGACTTACCATTGGAAGGTGGATCAATTGGTCCTACAAAATCTAATCCCCATTTGTCAAAGGGAGCAACTACAACTTGTGGAAATAGAGGCATCTCATCAGATCGAGTTGGTCTTCCCATCCTCTGGCATTTGTCACACCTCCTAGTATATTTGGCTGCATCTCTATGCAAGGTTAGCTAATAGTAACCAGTATTTAAAATTTTCATTGTTGTCCTTTTGGCAGCAAAATGTCCACCACACGGCTCATCATGGCTGGCATGTAGTATATCATAAGTGTCCTCCTCTGGTACACATCTCCTCATAACTTGATCTGGCCCTGTATAAAACATGCAATCTGCAATTCAAGAAAAGTTAAAGCTTTTCTCTACCAATAATCTATTTTCTTTAGGGGAGAATTGAGGAGTTCTTCCTGTGGCCAGATAGTTTACTATATCAGCATACCATGGGTGAATAACCTTGATTGCAAACAGGTGCTCATCAGTAAAGAAGTCTTCAATAATTGCAGAGTCATCTTGCCTTTGGAGTCTAGAAAGGAAATCGGCAACCACATTGGCTTTACCTGGCTTGTCCACAATTGTAATGTCAAATTCCCGCATCAGCAATAACCATCTTGCCAGCCTCCCAGATACTACTGCCTTGTTCATGAGAAACTGGATTGCGGCATGATCAGTATGAAAAAATATCTGATAACTGGTGATATAATGCCTAAATTTATTGAGGGCGTAAATGATTGCCAACATTTGTTTTTCTATAATAGTATAGTTCAATTCAGCCCCTTGTAAATTTTTGCTTATGTAATAGAGTGCATGTTCTATTGAACCATTCTTCTGCCCTAACACTGCGCCAATGGAATAATCTGATGCATCTGTATGAATATGAAATGGAAGTGACCAATCAAGTTGTTTCAGAATAGGTGTCTGTGTAAGGACAACTTTTAAGTCAAGGAATGCTTTTTCACATTCCTCTATCTAGGAAAAATCTGCATCTTTCTTCAGCAGACTGTATAAAGGGCCTGTTGTTTGGCTGAAGTCCTTGATGAATCTTCTATAGTATCTGGCATAGCCTAGAAAGCTTCGTACCTCTTTTTGCTTGGTAGGAGAGGGTAGCTTAAAGATAACTTCAATCTTAGCAGGATCAACCTGAATTCTAGCAGCAAAAATATAGTGACCAAGTACTATGCCCTCTTGCATCATCATGAAGCACTTTTGACTATTCAGTGATAGGTTGTGATCTTCACATCTCTGTAGTACCTTCTCCAAGTTGGCTTGAGCTTCCTCAAATGTCGTACCATAAATAGTAAATTCATCCATGTATATTTCCATGCAATCATATGAGATGTCTGAGAAGATACTTATGACTACCCTCTGGAAAGTTGCAGGAGCATTACAGAGACCAAAAGGAAAAATTGAATAGGCAAATGTTCTCCAAGGGCATGCAAAAGTAGTTTTTTCTTGATCTTCAGGAGCAATCTTGATTTGATTGTACCCACTGAATCCATCCAAGAATGAGAAGTACTTTTTCCCTGCTAAATTATCTAGAACTTGATCAATGAATGGAAGAGGAAAGTAATCTTGAATCTTTGTTGCCAAGTTGAGCTCTCTGTAGTCTACACATACCCTCTATTTTCCTCATTTCTTAGGAACAATGACCAATGGGGAAACACACTGGCTATCAGAGATTGGTAGATAAAGCCAGCTGCTAACATTTTCTACAATTCTTCTTTAACAATTTCTCTCAAAGCTGGATTAATTCTTCTTTGAGGTTGTCTGATAGGTTTGAAGTCACTGTCAATATATATGCGATGTGTATAGAGTTTTGGGTCTAAACCCCTCATATCCCCATAGTCCCATGCAAAAGCTTTTTTGTGGGCTTGCAGCATTGTGGCTAGGGCAATTTGTTGAGATGGGAGCAACTTGTTATTAATATGCAAACAGCGGCCTTGAGATACTTCTATCTGTTTGGTGAGATCATTTATTGAAGTTGTTAATAAAGGTGGTGTCTGTATATCACATAATAGCCAATCATAATGGCTCTCAGGATCCAGTTGCTGCAGGAAACATTGTTGAGAATGACTGTCCAAAACAGATGGGCTATTCAAACCAAAACTAAACTACAGAATGTGTAGAAGCAAATTATCTTCACTCTTAAGCTGGGAAAATGGATCAGTTCATAGCATCATTAACTAAGCTAATGAATTGACTTCTTCATATTCCTCTCCTAGATCTGGCCAAACAGGTTGAGACAAATCTGGCAAAGGTTGTGCAGGTGGGTATAAAGTCAATTTCTTCCTTGACTGACCATCAAAAATTGTCATGTCTCATGAACGACATCCTATAAGGGCATCAGTTGTAGCTAACCAAGGTTTTCCTAGGATAATAGGATATCCTCCTAAGGTTGTTTTAGTGAACAATATGGTGAAATCAGCAGGGTATTCCCAAGATTCAAGGGTGACAATGACATCTTCTATCACTCCATCAGGTGTAATCGTGGAACTATCAGCAAGCTGCAGGATAGTCGGTGTAGACCAAATGTTTGGAATATTCAAACACTCCATAGTGTGCTTGGTCATCACATTAATGGTTGCACCAAGGTCAACCAAAACATTTCTTACTACTTGACCATTGATATTTATTTTTACTATAGGACTTCCAGGATCAGTATGTTTTGGAATAACTTTCCCCAACATAATATCGGCTAACTGTCTTAAGACATGGATAGTTTGGGGATCCTTTTTCTTTCTTCCTTGTTTTTTTAAACAAGCTTCTTGAATGGATTTTCCATAAACTGGAACATCTTTAATAGCTTGAAAAAGAGGAATTTGGACTTGTACATTCTTTAGCTGCTCCAAAATATCAAAGGCGGGCTCTTCAATGGTCTTGGGTGTAGTAATCCGCAATCTCTGAGGAAAAGGTGGTGTAGCCTGAGGTTGCAGAATAGGTTCCTTAGAGGCAGTAGTTGATACAGGTATATCTTCTACATGATCAATAGGTTGTTTAGTAGCAGAGTCTGGAATCTCTATTATTACAGGTGGCTGTGGAGCAGGGAGAGTGGTTCTAGACCTAAGATGGATATCATTGATATTCAGGGCATAAGCTGGATACAGGTTAGCTTCTGCAGAATACATAGGTTGTTGTTGTTGATGCTGCTTATTATTAGGATTTGGAAATGGTTGAGCAGGCATAGGTGTTTGTTTTGGAGGGCCAGTATTTGTTGCAGGAGCTACAAGAGGTGGCATAAGGGCTAGAGGTTGTGGCTGCTGAGACTGCAAGAATCTAGGGGGTTGGTTCTACCATTGCTGAGGACCTCTCCATTGAGGGTTTTGTTGCTAGTTACCTGGAGGTAGAGTCCATTGTCCTTGTGGGTGCTGCCAACCTCCTTGAGGGGGTTGCCATTGAGGGCTCTGATAGTTAGGCCAGTATGGTTGAGGAGCATTCCAAGGTGGAGGTGGGCCATATATGGGTTGCCATTGGTTATTATAACTAGAGTAAGGATTACCTAAATTCAAAGCATCTTGAGGCATACCTTGTCTTGGAGCCCATGGTCTCCTCTGTGCAACAAAGAAGACTTGGTTATCATAACCTTCTATCATCTTAAAATCAGTAGGTAACTGTTTAGCGTCCATATTGGCCACCAACTTGCATCTGCAGTCACATTTCTTCTGTCTACAATGTGGAAAGAACTCAGCCAGGATTGCCTCAGCCTCCTCATGCTTCTTGCGAGCTTGCATGGTATCCAACTATGTAGCCATGTTGTTTATGATGTCCTACTTGAAATCAGACAGCAAGTTTGTGATTTCCATCCGGGAAACTCCACTGGAAGAAGACTTTCCCACTGTAACTTGATGACCTCTACCCTTCTTCACATTTTCTTAGGAGTAATTGAGACATATCTTCATGATATCATCCCAAGATGTTTGAGTGATATCTCTGCCTCCCATCAGGTCCAAGGCATCTATGCAGGTATCATTGATTCCTCTTAGAAAAAACAACTTCTGAGAATCTTCATTAAGAGTATGATCTAAATTCTTTTTTAGAGAAAATAGGAATCTTGATATATAATCCTCTAGACTTTCATCTTCCTTTTGTTGAATTCAGAATATATCATCACCTTTACTGCCACTCTTACAATATTCCTTGTATTTCTCAAGAAATTTTGTTTGCATGGCTGCCCAACTATCGACAACACCCCTTCCCAGACTCATGAACCATCTGAGAGCTCCCTCCTTCAAGGTAGTAGGAAACAATTTCAGTTTGTGAGCATCTGAAGTGTAGTCATAACTGCGACAGAGGATATCAAACTCGAACAAGAAGGTCTCAGGGTCTTCTGTAACTAAGCCATAGAACTTGGGAAGTAATGAAGAAGGAATATTCTTAAGGTTGTCATTGTTTTGTTGAGGAATAATGGGGAATTCAAAAGCAGGAGGTCGATTCGGTGGATTACGTGCCATGTTCACCTGACCAAGTATAGGAGCAAATGGATTTTCTTCAGGTTCTTCGTCAAATGGGCCAAATAGTAAATCAGCACACAGACCTTCAGCAAATGGGTCAATATCTAAGTTGCCTTGGTCCTCAAATAGGCTATAAGCTGGTTCAACTTTCTTAGCAATGAATGGCAGGTTGGGGAGAAATCTTCCCTGAGTGTCTCTCCTTCTATGCATGCAATGAAAATGAATGGTATTTTAAAAGATCTTGAAAATACTTGCAAAACTACTGCAAACAATGACTATAGTAGGTTCTTAGATTGACACCATTCCCGGCAACGGTGCCAAAAATGGTCGCGCCCACAAAAGGATATGAATATCATGACAAAACCTATCCTGGGAATTGGACATTCCAGTAGGTGATTAATACCTCTTCGTGGTTGTTCATTTACTTGTCAAACCAGGGAACGTAAACTTTAAATGGAGCGGCACAATATGTGCACTAAGAACCGGTTTTAGTCACAATCTATTGAAAAATAAATACTTGAAAAGAAATTCTATCTATGCTACAAGAAGGTAATGCAAAGTTCTCTTAACTCAATCATAATCTAACCAAAGCAGAAATCGTAATAGCTACCATTGAGAGACAAACTATAAACTGGCCTTATGTTGCAGGAACAAACACAGGGATGGATTCGCGATGCTGCAGGAATAGTATAAGACTGAGTTTGCGCTGAAACTTCTAAAATGAAATCTAACCTGAATTAACAAAGGATAAACAACTACACTCCTACAGATACTTACTAAGTGGGCCCCCTTAGCAAGCATCAACTAATTGACACAGAAAATTGTGTTTAGAACTCCATCAACTTTTATTCATAACGTGAAATCATTTACATTGACTATTTTTCTTCAAAAAACTAACAAAAACTCTAATTCATATTATATCTCTAAATCTTACATAATCTGCTTCTCTATCTATCTATCTAACTCTATTCACCCGCGCAGGAGGAACACTTATTTTTAAAAAAGGACAACAACTAACTAACTCAATAGAGAAAGATGTGGATATGAAATGTATCCCGAAATCAACGAATAGACTTCATAAATGAGTTATCCATTCAACCCGATCCAGAGAGAATCTAGAACTCCACTCTTTCCAGATTAAATGTCACTTAAAATCCTTCCCAATGGTTTCGATCAAAGAGTCTTTGCCAGAGCTTCCTCGAAGTCATGCAGGAAATGGACTTTACTGCAAGGCCAAGATTGGCTGCGCTTGACTCGATCAAACTATCTTCAACAACTTGTGAAACACAAGGTAACAGATACGAAATAAAAGACGCATGGTACATACATAATATCCATTCATTAATCACATATTTAAATCTATTTCATCATTCAAAAACTACATGCGTTATACTAGTCATTTGGGAAGTCAAACAGGGTAATAAATATAAACATGTCAACATGATCGGCTACAGGAACATGAAAGTGTATTGCTACAGGATATCCCCCAATAAAAGGTTTCAAGAGAGTTAAACAACCATAAACAACAAAAGTAAAAGTATTAAAAGTACACCATGATATCCAAATGATGAGCATATTTTGGGCTCATCATGATCCATGAAAAATGAAGAGAACACAAGCAAACATATCAAAGCAATGCACCAAGAGACCTCCCCCCCCCAAAATCACTTGATCAAGAAACCCCCCAAGAAAATATGACTTGTTTCACTTTATAATTAATGTGATTATAGGTGCCACTTGCCAAAAATAGTGAAATGGGCTTGATCTTAGTGCATTCAGATTGCCAAATTTGGCCTCAAGCTCAAAGTATTTTTTTTAAAAAAGAATGAGATCAATCTGATCACACCACTAGAAAATACATAAAAAATTATGCACTTTCAAAAAAAAATTCACTCAAAAACGTTACCGTAGGAGTGAGAATGGAGCCCCAGAAGTTCTAAAAATGAGAACGACTCAGCAACACCTGTGAGAATTTGCAATTTCTAAAAAAATTAGGCACCAAAATCAAAAACCAACTGCACCACTGCATAGAGTGTGAAATTTTACCCCAATTCATAAAAAATTGCTCGAAAAACGGAGTACGTATAACCAAGTTATGAGCCTCTAAATTTTGCCTCCAAAATGAAAACTACCAACAGAGAAGGGGTCCAATTTGAGCGACTTGTTGACAATCATTTGGATGTCAAATTTAAGATAGTAAATATTGAGCCCAACGAAACATCAAATTTAATACAGTATCAGATGGATGGTCATTTTTCCATCAAATTTAACATAGTGTTTTCTGATAGTCATTTGGTTGTCAAATTTAAGATAGCCACAAGAAAAAAAGATGATTTTTTTTGCACAAAAATATGAAGTATTAAATATGAAAATGGGGGTTTTTGGGCCTTCCAGACGCAACCATGAAGTTCATTTTTCCCCAATATACACTTTGCAATAGTTCAAGCTTGAATCACCCTCATATTTAAGAAGGGGTTTTGGAACTCTGAAGCTCTCATACCATATAGGAGTTTAGATATAGCTCATCAGACATTTTTGAGTCACTCAAATACTCAAGCCTCTAGGATCATCTACAAAAGCCAACAACCTTCCACAAGAGGAAAAGAAAGAACATGAAATTGCAACAATGGATACAAGATGTGGTCAATATGCAATACTCAAGATTGCAATGATAAATTGGACTTACAGAACACTCCATTAAGCTTTGGATGAATGAAATGAACATATGAATCCTTCTTATATAGGAAAGGAGAGAGATAGGATTAGACAAGACCATGACAAATGTCTTAATCCTATCACATGAGACAACTAGGTCATAACAACCTCAATGCAAATATTAAATGCATGAGAAAATTATTAAATTCCTAGATAACTAAAAGTAAATAATGAGACATGGCCCCATTATAACTAACTTCTAGAAAAAAAAACTAGGAAAATTAACTCCTAAGTAAACTTATAGTAATGTGAATAGGTCTTCACTAATAATTTTAGTTAGGAAATAATCCCATTCACACCAACACAATCTAGTGTCCATCTATTCATATGGAACCTTAAGACATCCTTTTATGTAGATGAATATTCAATTTATGTGTATGTTTGTAAGTGCAACATACTTTGAGATACATGATTATTTTAATAACCACGTGCAACTCAAACTAGGGGAAAAGTGTAATGGTGAAATTTTCAAGTCATGGCATTTCCCATTTATTTTTGTGCTCATTTTTAGAGAATAGATTTACAAATTCACATATTGATAAATGGCACAATCTCATGCAAATTCAATCCCCCTCTTCGATGTT
Organism: Sequoia sempervirens; assembly: GCA_007258455.2. Classification (NCBI taxonomy): domain Eukaryota; kingdom Viridiplantae; phylum Streptophyta; class Pinopsida; order Cupressales; family Cupressaceae; genus Sequoia; species Sequoia sempervirens. The sequence continues at coordinate 603,602,747 of VDFB02271358.1, forward strand.
ATTTACTCATCCACTTACACTTATTCCTACGCATTTATTTATAACCTTATGCATATATGCACACTCTCCAATATATTCTTGAAAATGATACATTAATTATACTTATTCATACACATATCCCTATACATATGTCATGCACTTTGATCTAAGCCTTTCCATATCCTCAAACATTTCCATGGGTGTGTGGTTGACCCTATGGTGTTATGTGTTGGATCACCATCATCCAAATAAAGATTCTTAGCTTGACTTCAAATAGCTTGGTTTCACGTACATGCAAAATGAAATGGTAGACATTATTGGAAATAATAAAGCTCGCGCACGCCAACAAAAGACGAGTTCTAGATGAACCACCATATGAAAAGTAAATACAAAATTTTAGACACTATTTTCTTCCTTTCCCGTGCTTTGATGGTGATACTGTGATACTTTCGTTTTCGATGATTTCTTTCAATGTGCCAAATTTTCAATAACTCAGTCATAAAAACACCCTAACCTCAGTCTTTGATTTCAAATACCCTTTATGTTGAGCAAAAACATAAGCCCGTTACCATTTTCTAAACAAAATTAACTCAGTCATAGCTACATAGGTAATGCATTCTAGCACGTAATCTCATTTTCTCTTATTAATTGAGCACTCTATGTGGTGACGTGATCAATCAAGACGACAAGTGTGTTGGGTACTCATAGAGTAGCTAGGCTATGTAATGTATTTTTTTTATGTTAAAGAGTTTTCATTGTAATAATATAACTAGCTATTTATCTTGGTGTGTAATGGGTATGTTTGAGAGGTGTGAAGGTCAATTAGCTTTTTATTTTTAATATATTTATGCAATACATAAAGTCAATTGATATGTTATTAAGAAAATGATGGTGTGTGTGCAATTAAGGTCTTGATGGATAAATGTTAACCATATTACTTTTTATATTATTTAATGTTTAAAAATTAGTCTACTACATGTGGCATCTTTGAAATGCACAAAAAAAATAAAAATAAAGAGATTATATATAAAAATTATTCTCTATACATTTCTCTACCTCTCTCTTCCTCTATCTTCTCTCTTCCTCTCTTCCTCCATCCTTCTATCCTTCTCTTCTCTCTTTTATATATAACAAGTGATTGAGTTTGTGTGCTAGGTGTCACTAGTTAGACATACATTTGTTAGAGTTTCCAATAAACTAACTAAAACCAAGATCACCTGCAAAACTTGGATTAGCCTTTTACAAGGATAAAATCAAACATGCAAGAGCAATTTGCATAAAAAGATGCCAATAATATTATTGAGAATTAATGAATTACATGAGATAACTTGCTTTCATAGAGCAAGATGAAAAACCCTAAAAGGAAAACCTAATTAGGACCTAAGTAAACTTAATAAAGAAAAATTAAATATTTAATTACACCAACAACATTCATAACATATATAGACCATTTGATCACACTTTAAGCAGTGCAAGCTTTATGCCTTCATGTCTTCTAAGCTAGAAATTGATGAGCAAAGTATTTAGTCTATGACATTCAAAGCTTGTGAGCACGTGTATATCCACATCAATATTTATGGACCAATTATTAATTGATACATCAACAAGGATTTTGACATAGGTTGACAATTACTATCCTATACCTTTGATAAATCTAAGACCAATGGTAATAGTTGCAATGGAATATTGAATTATTTACAATAGACATCAATTTCCTCATCTTCATTTTTTAGAGTCATGCATGCAATATCCTTTGGTGCTCTTATCCCTTTATCATTTTCAAGATAGAAGACATCTAAGGGATCAATAAATAAAACAAAGGGATAAAGGGGGAGAAAATTTCTAACGACTTGATGGTTGCAGATATCATGGACACACTTCTTTATTTTGATAAAGGGGGAGAAAACTATGGTCAAAGGGGCAGAGCACAAGTTGGTATCAATAGAAGCATGGTGTCCAGAAGAGTCCCTTTGCCATTTATGTGAAAGGGGGAGAAGAGAAAAATGCTCCTTATTTATCAAAGGGGGGGATTTGATTGCAAATGTTGAATTACCTAAGGTGGAAATGTTATGGAGAGTAGTTTGGAGAATGATAATTGTAGAGCATTCTATCAATGAAGAGAATTTTATTTTTCCATCAATGAAAAAGGGAGAGATTGTTGGCAATATGATTTTCATTGATTTTAAAAGGGTTTTATAAGAATGCATTGATGTCATTAATGATAGTGGATTGGTTTCTAGAAGATTTGTTAAGGTTGATGGTCACGAGAAGAGAAAAGTTGCAAAGTTGGTCTAAATGTTGCAAATATTATTATGAAATATTCATAAGTAATTGTAGAGGTTATTTCTAGAGGTTTGTGGAGAAATTAGATAGCATATTTGATATGGGTTTTTTGTCCTCATTCCCAGTGAGATCTGCATGTTCAGATGATGAAGTAGGAGCTCAAAAAGAATTATATTTTCTCTCTGGAGGGTTTAGTAGAGAAACCCTAAGTGTATCACTCATTGCACCTAACAAGTTTTGTATTTTATTGTTGACTAGATATTGAGCATTCCAAATAGATTATGTTTTGACTTAAGCCTTTGACATCTTGGAGAAAGTGGCCCTTTTACCTAATAATTACCGGCATAGAAACTCATGAAGATTTTATATTTTCTAAGTCCAAGGGTTAAATATTTTCCCATCAAAACATCTCTTCATATCATGTTTTGAGTTTACACTGGCATGAGGTAATTTGTGATGTGCAATAAGGACTAGAGGATACGTGTCAACTTCTTATTACAACACTTAGACTCTTTGCATCACATTTTCATTCTTCAAGCACAAAGAAAACTTGCAATATTTGAAATGGCAACATGTGTCCTTGATGAGATTGTCTAGACAAGTGTCTGATAATGATTGCATCACTCAATTGATTGACAATGCTATTTTGAATCGACCTGACAAGGTCATATTTACGATATGTGATGGTGAGTGGAGTATGAGATAAGTAGAAAAATGCCGACCATTCATTATGTTGCAGAAGTTATATGTATCATAGTTTACATTCTTAAGTGCAAGGAAAAAATGTGATAGGAATATGAAATGCGATGACAAGTGGCATGCACTCATTGCATTGCTTAAGTTCCTTTGCATCGCGTTTAATTTCTTTAGCACAAAAAAAGTTACAATAAAAAGAAAGGTAAGCAATATATCAACACGTTTCCAAGGCAACGACTCATAGTTTCTCATTGCGTCATACAACTACTTCACATCACAGAAATAGTTTTCAAGCCTGTAGTGTAGAAAAATGTGTCCCTTGCTTGATTCAGGAATAATTAATGATAAATTGGACTTAATGTCACCTTGGTCTAGTGTTGTGAGGTGTTTTACACATCCACATAAGGTCTTGGCCCTACTTTAAGCTAAATTAACTTAACTTTTTCCTAATTTAATGTTGTAAAATGTATTTATTTACATCTTCACATTGAATTTAGGGGGCTTGTAAATCAAGTGGACCCAATCTAGTGTTGTAATGTGTTTTACACATTCACATGGGATTTAGGACTGTTTTAAGCTAAATAGACTCAATTTTTCCTTAATTTAGTGTTGTAAAGTGTATTTATTTACACTTTCACATTGGATTTTGGGCCCTATTGCATTTATGACCTTTATATCACCATCAATAGGCCCCTATGACCCTATATTGTGCATCCCAAGCCATATTTTGATCAAATACCCAACAAAATCAACATAAAAATTAAAATTCTTCACTCCTCGACATTCTAGCTAGCAAAATAGCCCCTATAGGACCCATTCACCACCTTGGGCGAATGAGTTCCTTCAAATTTCTCATGTTTAATGAACTTTCTCTTATCACCATTCATGTGATTTGAGCATCCATTGTCTATAATCTAGAAGTACTTCTCCTCTCTAGCATGAAAAGTGGTCACCATATTTCCTTCAAAATTATGTCCTACTTCTGGAGCACTTTCCTTCATACATCTCTCAGAGTTAGCAGACTTAGTTCCAACATTTATCATCATGAAAAAGAATTGATTGTATTCATCATTCAAGTAATCCAATTCATCATTAGATATATTGGCATAGATCTTTAACATAGTAACTTCCCTTTATTGATTTACCTTTATTCTCTTTATGTTTATCATTTGAAGCTTTGATAGGAAATTTTGAAGCATAATGACCTAATTTTCCACAATTGAAATATTTGAAAGGTAACTTACCTCTATATTTTTCAGTGTCCTTTTTAAGTCTCCTCACAAAATTTGCTTCTACATCATCAATATCATCCTAAAATGGTTCCTCATTCTTATTTGTTTTTCCAAATTTAAAATTAGTCTCATTTTCTAAATCACTTGGACCAAAGTCTCTCAATTCAAAAGAAGTTAAAGCACCATATAATTGATATCTAGAATAATTACTTAAATCTTGAGCTTCGTCAATAGCAGAAAATTTATGGTTATAATTTTTAGGAAGAGTTCTCAATACCTTTTTTACCACTTCATCTTCATCTAGTTTTCCACAAATACCTTTGATGAAATTCACAACTTTTTCCACCTTATGCATGTAGCTTGTAATATCTTCATCCTATAACATCCATAGGTTTTCAAACTTGATCTTTAGATTCTACATATTCACTTGCTTGACTTTATCATCTTATAGATACTTTCTAGATTTTTCCAGATCTCACCAACAACTTTATAATTCATAACCTTCACAAGTTCTGTATTAGAAAGTCCACTCAAAAGATCATACCTTTCTTTTCTATTATTCTCATAATCCTTGATCTCATAAACAATTGATAGTCCATTTGTAGCCATTATATATCTAGCTTCAAATGACTTCCAAATTTCAAACCCTAGGGATACAACCTAAAACTTGCCATCCTAGTCTTCTAGAATGCATAATATGATCCATCAAATAGAGGAGCCTCCTTCTTGTGCACCATGAAGAATCCACCTCAAGTGGTTAAGCTTTCTTCTAAGGAACCTTTGCTCTGATACCAATTGTTGAATGCACAAGACAACTAAGAGGGGAGGTGAATCAGTTGTCTGTCAAAACATCAAAACCCTTATTAACATTCACATCCTTATTAGCCTTTAATCTGTTAAATTGACTTTGCATTAAAGTAAATAACAAAAACAAAAACACATCAACACCATACACAATAGAACACCATATTTAATTGGAAAGCCAAATAAGAAAAGATACAAGGTGAGGATTAGCTCAAAATATAAATTAATTGCAATACTAAATACAATAGACTCATTGTTAGAGGGCTTATTACCCAAAATAAAGAAGGGATCACTACTAAAGGACCACTGCTATATTATAGAAAAGAAGATAAAATACTATTACAATGAGAAATACATCTCAAAGTAACAAAAAGGTTCCACCAAATGTTACATCACCAGATCATTCACAACCTCTTTAAATAATGTAGAAACCTTTTGCTCACTTCTTCTAGTAGTCTTAATTATTAACAATCACACTAAATTTCACACTTTCAGACTTCACATTTCAGAACTTCACATCACAACACTCTTACACTGATCCTCCATCAACTCATCATTCATATATACCATCCACAAGCTTGAAAATAATAGATATCCAAGGCCAACTATGCACCTCAACACATGCAAAATCAGAATAAGTTGGCACCAAAATATTCCTACAATGGAAAGTAATGAAATTTTACCACGACACACATTAAATCAAACCTAAATCCACACATACACGCAACACCATGCTTCCACAGACACTTAAGCATATCCATATATTAGTATATAAACAACCAAAGGTCAACTAAACCTGTGTTAACACCATTAAAAAATTAAGTACACACTTCCTTTGATCTAAAGAAAACTTGTGGACCACACTCAAAACTTAAGAAAAATCTAGAATATTCTATCAACACCCTAGAATCTAACAAATGCTTTGCAAAAACTTTCACCTGAATAATATATGCATTTTGTACAACTAGTTAATCTTCCACATACTGTAACTCATGAATCCAACCTTATGGAGCACCAAAACTCAAACAACTCATGCTAAATGAAGGTAAATATAAGCAATATAAGCACACTCCTAGATCTGCAAGACCTGAAACAAAAATGTAGAGAAATGCAAAGCAAAATCATTTCTCCTAGACAACACTGCTTCACATTTCACACATAATTGGTGAACACAACTTCTTCCACCAAATGATCTAGAACAAGAAACCCTAGATATAAAAAAATTGAACACCTTTAATCAACATATCCAAACCACACAATTAGATCTCCAACCATGAAAAAATGCAAAGCAAAACATTGAACACTACTCTTCCATACTAAACACTCTTTACCAAATTGTTTCCTCTTTCATTCAAATTTTCTCAAAATAACTTGGAAACCAAGCACTGCAAACACAATCTCATAATTTGTAACACTTTCTTAGCAACTCAACCACACAAGATATTGAACATCCACAAATGCATGCTCATCAAAGCAACACCAAAGGCTGACACCAATGAGGCTACTAATGCCTTGACATAATGCAACCAACCAAATCAACTCCATAGGTTGACATAAATGCAACAACATAGACCTATTGACATCAATGACAACATAAACTTCCAACAAAAAATTCACTTCACCTTTTCTTTGTTCTTCACTCTTCAATCATTCAATCACAAATGAACTTTTTTCATATGTGAAATCACATATAAGGGTATGTGCAGGATTATCATGGAAAAAACAGGCCCTTAAGTGGTAAAAAATTTAGAAAAATTTGTGTTAGGCAACTTGACGTAAAAATTTGAATAAGTTATCTATATTATTTAAAAAATATGTAAGAATAGAATCTATAGAAAATTGAATGTAGTTTCTAAACTACTAGGTTTATTTAAAAATAAATAAAATCTATTTTATGAAAATTCTGAATTTCAATGTTAGGTACCTAAATTTTAGAAAAATAGTAGGTATCCGCCTCGACCAATCTCTAACCATAATAAAATGATAATAATTTTTTTATAATATTTTATATATAAGTAGAGGACTCATGTCCAGATGTGATGCATATTTTTTTGTAATTTTTTTCCAAGCAAATAATTAATTATGAATTTTTTATTACAACTTTTAAAAAATATAAAAACTCACATGTCTGACCACCTTAACTTGGTCAAAACTTCATGAAATTTATTTTTTTCTTTTTTTAATCCTATATTATTTGATGCATGTTTTGGATTAAGAAAATGTGATACCATTTGAAAGTTATAGATGTATTTCAATCATCCTATCGTTTAGGACTTTAGTCGTAATTCTAATAGAAAATGAATAATAATAATTTATTAAATTAAAATTGAAGCATAATTTATATTGGTGGAAAGCTGAGAATCTCCTCTAAAATCCCTTTTTGTTTCATGAATTTTAGTTTAAAAAAATTCATCAGCCACATACCCTACAAATACCTATAATATTGCCACTTTTTGGCCCATCATGTTCCTACATATACCCATAAACACTTTTCAAATGACCTAAAATGCATTGATTGTATTAATTTTAAGTTATTTCAAAAGATGACAAGCCCTAACAACATTATCACAGACACCTCCAAATGCTCCATAAATCTCTACAACAAAAATAAATCACTAGAAATTTTACCAATAGATAGAGCATATCAAACTACATCTTCTATCAATGTGTTGAAGGCATCGACACCACATCTTTGGCATAGGCTTAAAGATCTTCTGTTGAAACCCCTCCTGAGCTAAAGCTCTTCATCTAGTTTTCAAAGGAAACATCTGCACCAGGGATCGACACAAACTCATTCTTCATCTCATTCTCTTCCTTCTTCTTCTAGATCTTAATCATCTCTTTCTTCATCTCTACCAGATCAACCTTATTCACCAAATCACTCTTATTTAAAAAAATGACCTTCACATTGTTACTTCTATAAAAATTTGCTATGTTTCCTGGTTTAAATTGCATTTGTAACATATGACTTTGAACAAGCTCACTTCTTATCATTATAGATCTATATTCAAAACTCTTATGCCCAAGCCCAT
>VDFB02271358.1:603610872-603630215 GCA_007258455.2 Sequoia sempervirens
CTGATTTTGACCCAGTTCCTCATTTTCCTCCACGAACAAAACCCATGTTTTGGAATTTTGAAAATTGATTTTTGATTTTTACATTGACACTTCCGGAGGCCATAACTTTTTACTCGGGTGTCCGTTTGAGCTGAAATTTGACGGGAAGTTGCGTTACGTGACAACGAGTGGATTTCCAATAAGTTTTTTTGAAAGTCGTTGGACCCCCCATTTTCGGGGCCTAAAAGTTTCATCTTGACCCTCAAAATCCCAATTTAGTGTTTTTTTCCAACATTTTGAAAAATTGTTTTCACCCATAACTCAAAATGCATATCTCGAATTTGGGATGTTAGTTGGCAATTCATCCTATCTCCCCAATGGGTATTTCTTGGAAAAAATTGGGACTCTCAAACATACGGCCCTGAGGTTTCCTAAAATGGCAAAATTTGACAATTTTTGAAAATTGCCAAATTGGGAAAAATCTGATTGTCAACATCTTATGCCCTTTTAAACTCTGGAACTCGCTGTAAAATCAATCCAATCATATCCTTCAACCATTCTGGTCTTCAATCCAATCCTCATCTGAGCTTTAATCCAATCCTAATCTGAGCTTAACCAAACCCCTAATCTGAGCTTTCGTCCATCTGTAGTCCAAATCTTTGGATATCACACCAAATCTTGAGATCCTTCTCTCCATCTCACATATCAATCTTCTCCTCAAATCACCTAATAAAATCCTTGGTCTTGTCCCCAATCTTGTTGCCAGTCTTGACCCATCATCATCCATTAGTATCATTCCCCATCCCTTTGGTGTTGTTTTGGGATTTATCCTTCCCTCGTCAACAACACTTTCATCATCATCATCGAAAGTTATTCTTCCCTATCCTTTAGTGGTATTTTGGGATGTATCTTTCCCTCATCAATACCACTCAGTGGGATGTATCATTCCCTATCCTTGTGGTGTTTTGGGATGTATCCTTCCCTCATCAATACCACTCAGTGGGATGTATCCTTCCCTATCCTCGTGTTGTTTTGAGATCCTTCATTACCTCATTGACAACACTCCATCCACCATCAACCCATTTTGGCTTGTACCTTGACTGGGGAAACATCACCTTTTGAAATCCATTTGTGCTTCATCCATCTCCATATCACTTACTCTCTTCCCCATCACCTTGCATCATCTTCCTCATCTCCCCTTGCATCACATCATCTCTTTTGAGAGCACACACGTGTTATCTTCAACCCGCATGTCCTCTCGAGGGGGCATCAATCCCTACTCTTCATCTTCACCCCCATCGTCTTTCCTCCTAGTCATCCCTTTGATGACTGAGGCATCTTTTCCAATCTAACCATCTTCTTCTAGGTTCTATATTTTAATGTTCTTTGAAATGATGCTACTTCATAGCACCATCTCAAAGAGGGGCAAAATGTAGACATCCAAATTTGGACACTTAATTTATCCAAATTTATCACTTTTCGTCTAAACACCCTCTTATCCGAGTTAATTAAATAATATTACTATTATTTAATTAATATCTTTAATTATGCCAAATCCCTTACCCTCTTTTAATCCTCTTTTCATCAAATAAATTAAATAAATATTACATTTATTTAATTCCTCACATGTCATTTTCATCTAATCCTAATCCGTCTCCTAATCCCTTCATTATGGATGTGCACATGCCTAATCCTTGATTAGGATGTGTCACATCCTCCAACTTTTGCAAGTTGGCTTCTAATCCTCATTTATCTTCTAATTACAGATTAATTAAGCCTAACCATTCTCCAAGGAATTTTTAATTCCTTTTTATTCTTCCTAGATTCCCCTCCTTTATATGTGAATTTTTAATTCACATTCCATTCTTTCAAGGCTTCTAGATCCTTGGACTTGTCACAATCTCCACATGTGACCAACCTTGGACTTGTCACAATCTCCACATGTGACCAAGTCTCACCTTTTTGGAGCCCACCTTTTATCCTCTAGATCCTCCTAGGAATGTGAATTTTTAATTCACACTTATTTCCCCAACCACATGTAGATTTTTGAGGAATTCTAAAATTCATCAAAAGTCCCTTTCACTCCCACTTGGGGACAAGAAATCCCTTTTTGTGGAAATCTCCTCACTCCCCAAGGTGCATGTCCTTTTTCCACCTCATGTACCTTCTTGACACCTCATTTCCATCTCACATCCTCTTGTCCACTTCACCCTCCACATGTCAAGATGTGAGGGCTTGTGGGTTCTCAACCCACCATAGCCCTTCATCTTGGCCTTGTTGGAGCAATCTTGACCGTTGAATTCTCTAGAGAATTCAAATTCTTCTATAAATACCCCCTCCTCAAGGGCATTTTTAGAACACTTCTTCATTTTGAGCAACCTTATGCTGCTAATTTGCCTTCTGAACACTTTGCACTCTCATAACTACATGCTGTCCATTTGAATCCTCAAGCCTTTTTCAATTATTCAACCATCTTTGTTCATCATTTTGCATATTGAAGCTTGCATTTTAGTCACTCAATCAATCATCTAAGGAGCACACAACCAATCCAAGCAAGGGCCAATCAAAGAGGTATCAACAACAAGGGAGGTAAAAGTGTTTGTGTTTTATCTTATTTACATTCCTTTTCATTGAACTACTCTTTGGGCTAATCTTGAGGTGTCCTTGGTATTTTATTATTCTTGCATTTCTTAGTTAGATTTGCACATTTAGAGCAATAGGAATTCCAAGGTATACAGTTAGCATTCCTTTCTTTGCAAAAGTAGTATTATGTAGGTTACAAACTATGTTTACTTAATTGCACATGAGCTTTTAATTTGTGAAAATTTGCTTTTCCACGCGTGCATGTCAAACCTGTTTGTGAAATACTTATGCATAATCTACAGAAACTTGTTGTGCAGTCCCATATCCATAATTAGTATTCAAGTGTACCCTAAGTGTCTCATTGCTCTATCACCATAGGACTTACTTTTCATTTTTATGCATTCTCCTTCTCCCTTTTCCTTACAAAATTAGTAGATAGGTGACACCATAGGAAGTTAGCTGTCTCTGGAGGTTGACCTCTATTTACAAGAAACCCACATCTTTAGAGGTCTTCCCATGTTACACTGAGGTGTTGAACATCAGGTTCAACAAGGTGCAATTTCAATGGATAACAAGTACTATTAATGATAAAATGAGGAAGGAATGGGAAGAGTACTATCAATCAACCTATCAATCAAGACTTTACACATAGTGCATATATAAAATCAATAATAATTATCTATTAAATTCAAAATAAAGCATATATTATTATGGTAGAATGCTGCTAATTTACTGAATAAACCCTTTTCATTTCATCAAATTCAAATGAAAAAAAGTCATCAGCATGAAGGGTGAAGTTCAAAAAACCACTACAACCCCTCTAAACATGTTGGGGTAGTTGACATTTCAGGTTGGACACCCCTAAGTAAAATCCTAAAGCAATACAAAGGTAAAAAAAGTTAGGAAAAATGGATATTCGATAGAAACATATATCCATTTATTAAAGTTAAAAAATTTAGATATCTATTTCTTTTACTTAAGAAACATATATTCATTTCCTAAAGTTAAGAAATGGATATCCATTTATTTTACTTAGAAATATTGATCTATATAAATATCACTATAGATTAAAATTTAGCATTTTTGAAATATTAATATTAATAATATATATATATATAAGGGTAAGTGCAAAAAGATGTGGGGCAAAAAAGGGGGCTTAAGTGGCCGTCTTTTTTTTGAAATCGAGAAATATTGACCTTGGACATGAAATTGAGGATAGTTACACTCAAAATTTTGAGATGCAACAGAAACAAGGATCGAAGTCCTCCAAGTCTACTTTCTAAACTACTAATTTATTTTGAAAATGGTTGAGATTAAGGTGTTGAAAAGAGGGATGTATATAAATTGGTGCCTTTTTATAGTATTTTTAAAATCACTCCAATGAGAAATTGGCTAACAATATGTAGTTGATGCACGATTTTTTTGATAATTTTTTAATTAATATTTTATTTTTTACTAATTTTCTAAGTGGACACTTCTTGGAAAATAGAATTTTGGCCGTACTACCCCTACAAATTTTGGAAACTAATTGAATTATTTTTTATTTTTTAAATTTTTTTTTGAAGAATGGAGTCTAGTTTCTAAAAATGTAATTTATTTGAAATTTCAATGAACAGTTAATTTATAATGAAAAAAATACCAAACACTACTTTTTGTCAAAAAAGAGACACACAAACAAATGAAATTATAGATGAAAGGATTACCATTGTCAAAAAGTGGAAAAAATTACATCATTGGATATCTAAGAGAGAACCTAACATTACCTAGGTGTTTGATTTGTTTGACATTGAAACACGTGCAATCCTGATGGCAAGCTCAAACTTGATTATGTGAAATATTGTAGAATTTGCAAAAATACGTCTCTAGTTGTTGTGAAGGACCTCCAAGCCTTTGGGTTGGTATTCTGAGGAAAATACAAAGACTAAGGCTTGGGGATTCCCAAAGCAAGATATAACGTTCATGCATTATAATGCGAGTGTGTTATAATGCACTCGCGTTATATCTTAGTTTTGACATGATTTTTTGTTTTTGTGTAGGATATGTCTAGCAAGACATAATGCGGGCACAATATTTAATGTGCTCACATTATGTCTTTCTTTATGTTAAATGCTACTTTATTAAATGTATGTTTATATATTTGTATGTTTGTATGTACATGTATGTTTGTATGTCACGTACGTATGTATGTATGCATGCTTGTATGTATGTATGTATGTATGTATGTATATATGTATGTATCAATACATGTATATTGTATGTATGCCAATATGTATGTAAGATTGTATCTACATATGTACATGTATGCTTGTATGCATGTATGTGTGTATGTATTTATGTATGTCTTTAGAGGGAGGGAGAATTTAAAGAGAGAGAGAGTTGTTTAGGTAGGGTGGGAGAGAGAGAGGGACGGAGAGACCTGTGTGAGAGAGGGATGTAATGAGAGAAAGTCTTGAGAGATGGAGAGGGGGTTGGAGAGAGATTCTAAGAGAGAGGGAGTGCGAGAGAAGGGGTTGGAGTGATAGGGGTGGGAGAGAGAGAGAGGGAAGGGAGAGAGAGAGGGGGAGAGAGAGAAAGAGAGAGTTATATAGGTAGGGTGCCAAAGGGAGAGACTTGAGAGTGTGAGGGGGGTGAGAGAAAGAGACTTGAGAAATAGGTAGTGATAGGGAGTGGGAGAGAGAGGGAGTGTGAGAGTGAGAGACCTGAGAGAGGGAGAGGGTGTGGGAGGGAGTGGCCTAAGATATGTATGTATATATGGGGATGGAGTGAGAGGGACTTATCTAGGTAGGTTTTGAGGGATTGACAGATAGAGGGGGGAGAGAGAGAGAGTTACCTAGGTAGGGTACTAGAGGGAGAGACTTGAGAGAGAGATGGGTGGGAGGGAGAGGAATTTGGAAAGAGAGGGAGTGGTAGAGAGGCACTAGGAAGGAGATAGAGATAGAGAGATAGATAGAGAAAGAGAGGGTGTTAGGGATTGATTGAGTGAGAGGTATGTAGAAATAGGGAGAGGGTAGATATAGATAATTAGATAGGGTAGTTGAGAGGGATGGAGAGAGAGGTGAGAAGTATAGATAGAGAGAAAGGGATAGGGGTTGATGGTATCTAGGGTTGAGGGATTAGGGTGGAAGACCTATAGGGTAGATGGTTTAGGGTATTAGGGATTAGGGTTGAGGGTACAGGGTATAAGGTTTAATGGTTTAGGGTTGAGGGTAGAGGGTTTAGGGTATAGGATTGAGGGTATATGGTTGAAGGATTAGGTTGAGAGTCCAATGTAAAGGGTATAGGGTATAGGGGTTGAGGGTTGAGAGATTAAGGGTTGAGGGTTAATGTACATGGTATAGGGTATAGGGTACAAGGTACAAGGTACAAGGTTTAGGGTTTAAGGGTTGAGGGTAGAGTATTAAGGGTATAAGGTTGAGGGATTAGGGTTGAGGGTCCAATGTATAGGGTAGAGGGTATAGGGTTTGAGGGATTATGGTTTAAGGGTTGAGGCTAGAGGGTTGATGCTAGAGGGAAGAGGGTTTAAGTGTTCAGGGATTAAGGGTTGAGGGTTTAGGGACTAGGGTAGAGAGTTTTCTTGGGTTTAAGGCTTTAAGGGTTGAGGGATTAGGATTGAGGGTAGAGGGTATTGGGTTGGGGGTAGAGGGTTTACGGGTTTAGGGTTTAATGGTTGAGGGTTTATGGTTTATGGTTAAGTGTTTAAGAGTTTAAGGGTTGAGGATTTAGGGTTGAGTGTTTAAGGGTTTAAGGGTTGAGGGTTTTGGGTTGAGGGATTAGGGTAGAGAGGGAGGGATGGATGGATAGAGAGATGGAGGGAGAAGTGAGATAGAGAGGAGAGAAGAGGGGGAAGGGATGAAGATATGAGGGTTGAGGATTCAATGTATATGGTAGAGGGTTGAGAATTGAGGGTATAGGGTTGAGGAATTAGGGTATACGGTTAAGGGATTAGGGTTGAGGGTACATATGGTTAAAGGATTAGGGTTGAGGGTCTAGTGTATAGGGTAGAGGGTATCGAGGTTGAGGGTTTAGGGTTTGAGGATTGAGGATTTAGGGATTAAGGGTTGAGGGTTTAATGTATAGGGTAGAGGGTAGAGGGTTGGGGTTTTAAGGTTAAGGGTAGAGGATTGAGGGTATAGGGTTGGGGGATTAGGGTTGATAGTTGAGGGTTTAGGGATTAAGGGTGAAGACGAATGAGGGATTAGGGTAGAGAGTTTACTTGGGTTTAAAGGTTTAAGGGTTGAGGGTAGCGAGTATTGGGTTGAGGGTAGAGGGTTTAAAGGTTCAAGGTTTAAGGGTTGAGGGTTTAGGGTTGAGTGTTTAAGGGTTTAAGGGTTGATGGTATACGATTAAGGGATTAGGGTAGAGAGGGAGGGAGGGATGGAGGGAGAGATGGAGAGATAAGTGAGATAAAGAGGAGAGAAGAGGAGGGAGGGATAAATATATATGAGGATCGATGATCCAATGTATAGGGTAGAGGGTTGAGAATTGAGGGTATAAGGTTTACGACCTATAGGATTGATGGTTTAGGTTATTGGGTTGAGGGTATAGGTTTTAGGTATTATGGTTGAGGGTACATATGGTTGAAGCATTAGGGTTGAGGGTCCAATGTATAGGGTAGAGGGTATAGGGGTTGAGGCATTAGGGTTTAAGGGTTGAGAGTTAAGGGTTGAGGGATTAAGGGTTAAGAGGGTTGAGGGATTAGGGTATAGAGTTTATGTTGGTTTAATGTTTTAAGGGTTGAGGGATTAGGGTTGATGGTAGAGGGTTTAAGAGTTTAGGGTTTAAGGGTTGAGGGTTTATGGTTTAAATTTTAGGGTTAAGTGTTTAAGGGTTTAAGGGTTGAGAGTATATGGTTGAGGGATTAGTGTAGAGAGGGAGGGACGGATGGAGGGAGAGATGGATAGATAAATGAGATATAGAGAAGGAGAGAAGAGGAGGGAGGGACAAAGATATATGAGGGTCGAGGATCCAATGTATAGGGTAGAGGGTTGAGAATTGAGGGTATAGGGTTGAGGACCTGGGTATGTGTAGCATCATCATGGAAAAAATAGGCCCTTAAGTGGCAAAAAAATCAGAAAAATCAGAGTTAGGCAACTTGACATAAAAATTTGAATAAGTTATTTATATTATTTTAAAAATATGTAAGAATAGAATCTATAGAAAATTGAATGTAGTTTCTAAACTAGATTTGTTTAAAAAAAAAAGAAGCTATTTTGTGAAAATTTAAAATTTCAATGCAGTAGTACTTAAATTTTAGAGAAAAATAAGGTGTTTGTCTAACCAGCTAGCAATGGAATGATAATATTTTTTTATAATATCTTACATATAAGTAGAGGACTCATGTTTTGATGTGATGCATATTGTTTTGTAATTTTTTTCCAAGTAAATAATTAATTATGAATTTTTTATTACAACTCTTAAAATATATAAAAACTCGTATGTTTGACCACCTTAACTTGGTCAAAACTTCATTAAATTTTTCTTTTTTTAATCCTATAGTATGTGTATCATAGAATGTGATGCATGTTTTGGATTCAAAAAATGTGATACCATTTGAAAGCTATAGATGCTTTTCAATCATCCTATCAATCAGGACTTTAGCTATAATTCAAATAGAAAATGAATAATAAATACTTATTAAATTCAAAGTAAAGAATACTTTATATTGGTGGAAAGCTGAGAATCTCCTTTAAAAACCCTTTTTATTTCATCAATTTTGGGTAAACAAAAGTCATTAGCCACATACCCATCATATTGCCACTTTTTGGCCCATCATGATCTTGCACATACCCACCTAAAGGGTTGATGGTTTAGGGTATTGGGTTGAGGGTCCAATGTATATAGTAGAGGGTATCAATGTTGAGGGTCCAATGTATATAGTAGATAGTAGAGGGTATCAGGGTTGAGGATTTAGTGTTTGAGGGTTGAGGATTAAGGGATTAAGGGTTGAGGGTTGAGAATTGAAGGTTGAAGTTTTAATGTATAGGGTAGAGGGTAGAGGGTTTAAGGGTTGAGGGTTGAGGATTTAAGTTTGATGGTAGAGGATTGAGGGTATAGGGTTGGGGGATTAGGGTTGACAGTCCAATGCATAGGGTAGTGTTGATGGTGTTTTCTGCACAACAACAACTGAGACAAAATACGAAATCCTATCTCTCTTGAAAGGTAAATATCTATCAACAATCCTCAAGAGATAACCCCAAGTTATCTAATGTCAGGTCTTGAAAATGAATAAATAGCTCAAATAATATGTGGAAATG
The DNA here is from genome assembly GCA_007258455.2 of Sequoia sempervirens. NCBI lineage: Eukaryota > Viridiplantae > Streptophyta > Pinopsida > Cupressales > Cupressaceae > Sequoia > Sequoia sempervirens. The sequence goes on from VDFB02271358.1 coordinate 603,619,689, forward strand.
CTGGTAATCACAAGGGGCCTTACAAATGAACAATGTTGGAAGTGTACTTTCATCAGATACAACAATATGGTGATGCTTTTAAACCTAAAACTAACCCATATTCAAAATAAACAACAAAAGAGATAAGGGTTTCAGAGAGATTTATAAGACTAAAACCTAAGATCAATCACACCAATGATGAATGCTCTAGATGGATAGATCCCCAATGAAACCAATCTCTGCTTTATCAAGGACAAGCCAACAACTATATAGAGATGGTGAAATCTTTTAAGGAAATTGAAGATTTTTAGACTATGAATATTCATTCACATACCCACTAACTGGCGCAATGTAAACAAGCATCCATAGTTGAACTTAGCACAAAATAAGGCCTAGACTAATTTTACATAGCAATTTACAATCAACAAATTGCTAAAAGTATGGACCGAAGCTTGATCAACATCATTAACATTTTACCATTATTGCAAAAGAACTGAAATCTAACATCTAACATTGAGAATTGAGAGCAAGAAACCATAAAACATCAAAGATAAATAAAAAATTTTCCAAATCAACAACCCAGTTGCATTACTTCTCTAGCATTACATAACAATTTCAAGTCTCCCTCCTCTCCTACAACTACTGACTTCTCTAACTTATCCAATTATGGATTTTACAGCCTCAAACCAACTATTCTAACCTATTCTAACCCTTTTTACAAATAAGAAGGCACTGGCCTTTTATATAAAATTACATTTTGAATCAATGGCCAGGATTTAATTCATCCAATGGCTACAATTGCACTTCTAGAAGCATCAAGCTATTACATTTAATTTGGGAGCTCATGGTACATCATCATCCAATTGCATAAAATTAGTTACATCATGGAACAATGAGAAAACAATATTATGGCAACTTGTCATTAATGAAAATTTTGATTGGAGGATGAAATCAGCTTCACGTGTCTTCTAGAAACTCCTTCCAGTTGTAGACAGTTTGGGCATGGATTCTTATGTAGGTCCCACTTTTAATATTTGAATTGAACTCTTCTAGATTTCCCTTTTGGCATGAATCCATATGCAAGTCCCCCTTTTAATATTTATTTAATCCTGAAAAAAAGATATCATCATTAGTAGCTCACATGTTAAAAATCCAATCCAAATTAAACATAAATAAAATTTTGGCCTTTTAAAAACTTACATTTTTTTATGGAAACTTTTCATTTTTGGAAATTTTTATTTTCAATTTTTTTTTCTATCTCAAAATTTCATTTTAGAACATTTTAAAATTTCAAGAAAAAATTCATTTCAAAATTTTTCCGTATTGGAAAAATTGCATTCAAGAAAAATTTCATTTAGGAAAAAAAAATTCATTTTGAATTTTGGGATTTTGAGGGGTTCTTGTAAATTTCCAAAAATGGAAATTTTAGGATTTTGAAGGGGTCTTTGAAATTTTGGGGATTTCCATCAGGGACAGAAATACCTGAATTCCCTACAAGGTCAAAATCCCCTAAACATCATAATTTTTCTTTCTAGAAGCAATTTTCAAAAAATTTCAAAAAACAACCCAGCCTACTTTTTCGTCCTTTGTCCACGGGTGAAAAAAAATACATATAACATTGAAAATCCCCTTCAAAATGCCCATTTTCAAATTCTAAGATAGGTGAATTTCCCCTAGGGACTCAAAATATCATCCTCATCAAACCTAGTCTAGAATTAATCCCAAAATAACCTCCCAAGAAGAGAAAAACCAAAATTTGACCAAGCTAAGATGTAGAGATGCAAAAGAAAAGAGAGAGTTCCCGCCTCCAGTGGGGTGTGTGTGCGAAAATTACACAACAGTTAGAGGGTATAGGGGTTGAGGGATTAGGGTTTAAGGTTTCAGGGTTGAGGTTTGAGGGATTAAGGGTTAAGAGGGTTGAGGTATTAGGGTAGAGATTTTACTTGGGTTTAAGGGTTTAAGGGTTTAAGGGTTGAGGGATTAGGGTTGAGGGTAGAGGGTATTGGGTTGAGGGTAGAGGGTAGAGGGTTTAAGGGTTGAGGATTTAGGGCTTAGGTTATAGGGTTGAGTGTTTAAAGGTTTAAGGGTTAAGGGTATACAGTTGATGGATTAGGGTAGAGAGAGAGGGGTGGATGGAGGGAGAAATGGAGGGATAAGTGAGATAGAGAGGAAAGAAGAGGAGGGAGGGAGGGATAAAGATATTTGTAGGTTGAGGATCCAATGTATATGGTACAGGGTTGAGAATTGAGGGTATAGGGTTGAGAATCTATAGGGTTGATGGTATAGGGTATTGGGTTTAGGGTATAGGTTTGTGGGATTAGGGTTGAGGGTACATATGGTTGAATGATTAGAGTTGACGGTCCAATGTATAAGATAGAAGGTATTAGGGTTGAGGATTGAGGGATTAAGGGTTGAGGGTTTAATTTATAGGGTAGAGGGTAGAGGGTTTAAGGGTTGATGGTTGAGGCTTTAAGGTTGAAGGTAGATGATTGAGGGTATAGGGTTAAGGGATTAGGGTTGAGGGTCTAATGTATAGGGTAGAGGGTATAGGGGTTGAGGGATTATGGTTTAAGGATTGAGGGTTGAGGGTTGATGGATTAAGGGTCATGAGGGTTGAGGGATTAGAATAAAGAGTTTACTTAGGTTTTTAAGGGTTCAATTGTTGAGGGATTATGGTTGAGGGTAGAGGGTATTGGGTTGAGGGTAGAGGGTAGAGGGTTTAAGGGTATAGGGTTTAAGGGATGAGGGTTTAGGGTTTAGGGTTGAGTCTTTAAGGGTTTAAGGGTTGAAGGTATAGGGTTGATGGATTAGGGTTGAGGGTGCATATTGTTGAAGTATTAGGGTTAAGGGTCCAATGTATAAGGTAGAGGGTATCGAGCTTGAGGGTTTAGGGTTTAAGAGTTGAGGATTGGGGGATTAAGGGTTGAGGGTTGAGAATTGAGGGTTGAGGGTTTAATGTATAGGGTAAAGGGTAGAGGGTTTAAGGGTATAGGGTTTAAGGGGTTAGGATCAAGGGTTTAAGTTTGATGGTCCAATGTATAGTGTAGAGGGTATTTGTGTTGAGGGTCTAGGGTTTGAGGGTTGATGGAAAAAGCATTAAATGCAAGCAGTGTAAACTTGCAAAGTGGTGCAAATTTTGTTTTGCAACTTGCGAGACCAAATAGACTATTCCAACACATCTAAATGGGTATGTTTATGCTTAGTATGGTCCTCTTTCACACCCAAACGTGTAGAATCACTCCGAGCTATGTTCAACTCGCTCAATCCCTTAAGCGTCCATAGTGCAAAAGGGTAGCAATCTTTAACAAAAATTACTCAAAAACTGTTATTCTTACAAACTCTCCATCTAAGCCTATGGGATCATGTTGGGACCCTATATAATAACCTCTCTCAATTTTTGTTATCTCAGAGTCATTTTCCCATAGTGTCTAATTTTCACTTGATGGAAAAAGTGTCAAATGCAAGTAGTGTAAAGTTGCAAAGTGGTGCAACTTTCATTTTACAACTCGTGTGACCAAACAGATTGTTCCAACACATCCAGATGGGTATGTTTACACTAGGAATGGTCCCCTTTCTCACCCAAACATGCGGAATCACTCCTAGCCACGTTCAACTGGCTTGATCCCTTAAGAGTCCAAAGTGCAAAAGGGTAGCAATTTTTGATGGGCTATTACTTAGAAACTGTGACACTTACAAAATATTTGTGTGAACCTATGGGATCACGTTGGGCCCCTCCACAATAACCTCTCTTAGTTTTTGTTATCTCAAAGTCATTTTCTTGTGGTGTCTAGTTTTCACTTGATGGAAAAAGTGTCAAATGCAAGTAGTGTAAAGTTGCAAAGTGGTACAAATTTCATTTTGCAACTCATGTGACTAAATAAACTACTCCAATGTGTCCTGATAGGTACGTTTACACTAGGAATGGTCCTCTTTCACACCCAAACATGTGAAATCACTTTGAGTTGCATGCAACCTACTTGATTCCTTATGATGGCATGCAAAACAATTGAAAAGAGAAACATACACATGACAGTTGAGAAGTCTAAGTTTTCCACATAAAAAGCATGTGATCATCCTCAATTCTAGCAATCGTAGGACATTTTTTAATTATCCTCATTTCCCTTACAACAATATACAACAAATTGTAAATGCGTACAATGGTGGAACTTGGAAACAATTTATTTTTCCTCAATTAACAACTTTGGTTATGAAGAATTTTGTCATTTTTAGTTGAAATGATTTGCTATGCTTGAAAATTGGAGTCTAAGAGAAGCAAGTGATGCTCTCACGTACATTTATTATTTGGTGTGATAAATAAAGTTTCCACCCTTGAGTCCATTTCTTATTTGTATTATAAATTATAAATATTTCTCCCAACTCCATTTCCTATACAAGAAATAATATTGCAAAAAGTTGACATATACATCTTTTGATGTGTTTATATGGTGATGGATCAAGAACATAACAATTCATTCTCTAGTATAAGGATTATGTTGTGAAAATTTTTAAAGACTATTCAAGATAAATTTTTGTATGATAATGTGTCAAGAAGTTAACTACTCATCATCTACAATAAATATTATATTTTGCAAGTGTTGTGAATATTATGTATCATTTGCTTAATTGAGTTGTTCCAATCAAAAAATAGAATATATTGGAATCTTTTTATGAAACATTTCATGGAACACCAATTGAAAATGTGTTTTTTTTCTTTTAGATAAAGCATTTCATGGAACTCTTTAGATTAAACTGAATTGAGATATGTAAGAAAAAGGGAGCATTAGGAAATACATTGCTCAAATATCTTAAATAAGCCTTCTCTTCTGTTACAATTTTGGGTAGATTATTGCTTTCAAAGTATTGTGAATGCTTTTCCTATTTTCTTCTTGACAGTTTCCATTCTAGAAGGCTAATCTCTTGATATATATTATAATAATTCTTAATCAATTATCAAGTTCATAATTAGTGCATTTATCTACAATTAATCTTTTCTTTTCAATTTTTGCAATTTTGGAATTTGTAACTCTACTAGTATTCCTAGAAATGTTGAAGTTGTTTAGAATCAACTAATAAAGTTGTTTAGCATCAATCAACTAATATTCAAGACAAACCATGAAGGAAAACAATGATAAATTCTAGGGCTAACCAATTAATAAGTATACACATGAATAAGTCAAACACGTACATGTGAATAAGGGAAGCACAAGTACTCAAAAACACCTAATCTTTGAAGTATACACATGAATACATAGTATATGCAAATCAATACAAAGTATATCCATGAATACAAGGTATACGCATGAAAACACATAAGTCACAAATTATACATTGGAATGGGTGATCCCATAATAGTGGTTTATAATTTTTGGCCAAACTGGACATTGAAATTATTATTTTTAACTAAATCTTCACATTCGGGCACCTATAGCGGCTAAACCATGAGGAATTTGAAGATGGTGTAAACTAGAGTCTCATCAAATTTTGTTTGTAGATTCTAAAAAAAAAAAATTCAAAATGTTTGGAATCAAATTGCACTTTGTTTTCCATCTCCTAGGAAAATTGATTTTTTTCAGAAAATAACATTTTTAAAAAGTGACGCACACCGTATAACGCATAACTTTTTTTCCATGAAGGATAAAATTCTAATTCTTCAAAATTTAAATTTTTAACTCTGATATCTAGTGCTTCCACTTGGTTAGATAGTTTTTTATTGAGTATTTTTTCCTTAATCAAGTTTCAAAGTCAAACAAATTACAATTCAGACACAACATGACCGTATAACGTGTAACTTTTTTCGTATATTTCAAAAAAAAAAATTATTATTTTTTGTTGGATCAAGGACTTCAATATATGGTACACTCATATTTTTGAATTTTTTTTTTGGATAATATTCTATTTTTCCACATGTGAAGAACAAATAAATTCATTTTCAATGAAAAACCTATGTTTAATAAAACTTAAAAAACAAATACATAACAAAACCAAAACATATTAAAATGATATTCATTGGATAGCTTGTTCTGAGGAATATCATAATCATTTTGAAATAAATTTTAAATGAATTCATTTGAAATAAGTTTTAAATGAATTCATTTGATCCCAAAAGCTAAATCAAAGTGATTTTTTATCAGCATTTTGATAGGTGTAAAGGAGACACATTTATAGGTATGGTTTAAAACTAGTGAGGTTCTATCCAAGGGGGTTTGATCTAAGGTGATTTGATCAAACCCTCTTCAATTGGAATCGTTAAAATGGAATTTTTTAGGGCTTAAATCATTATATTTTCTAAAAATATATGATTTCAGCTAAAATTCGTTCCTCTTGGGAATTGTAAACCACTATTGTGACAACACCCATACACGTAAGTCTCAAAGTATACATGTAACCTGTAAAGTATACACTTGAATACATGTAACTCATATCTATTGAACCAAGGATTTATAATGCAAATATGGACACCATAAATAATTTTTTTTGTATTAATCAAATATTCATGTAGTCATACATCAATATATGTTGATATAAGTATAAAATATATCTACAAAATAGCCATATAGGCTTATGAGAATGCCATATAGGCATATAATGTCAAATATATCCAATACAAAATGTGTACAAAAATGCCATATAGACATACAACAAAGGGTGCAAGAATCAAAAGTCATTGCTCTCCATTCTCTCGAAATAAACTCTTTCCCTTTTCTTGTTGATCAGATGGTGATATGTCTATCACTCATTTATTTTGAGGTTGAGGAGTGCTCCTAGTGTTCCTCCTTGGGTTTAGTTCTTGGTCAAGTCTTATCTATTATAATAACAAGTAAAGACATTAATATATAGAAATTACATTATAAAATATGATATATTTAACAAAATAATCACTTACCACTATCTGATGATCACTCTACATGAGAGAAATATTCAAATTCCCATGCTAAGGCATGTTGAAGCCCTGTATAAACCATCCAAAGAGAAATTAAACTATGAATCAATAAAGGTTTGATTTTTCACTAACTAATGGCTATAACAATGAATTTAAATTGCAATTTAGTAATTTTCCTCATACCTACCTTGTGAGAGCCATTGATGAGTCTATAGCAGATGAAACACTGAGCTCCATTTCCCTATCAAAATTTGAAGGTGTATCCACTTTTAACATTTGAAAATAAAACAACAAATTATTCAATCACGAAAACTACAATAGAAATCCACATCATGGCTTATAATGTATGAGATAATGAACAAAATTTTGAGTACTTATTAAACTATATATTTATTCCTATTGTGCTTACTATTTTCCCTATCCATAGCTTGTTTTAAAGAACCTATTTTTAGGCTCTTACCCATAGGAGCAAGGTGGTGAACCATTTGATAAAATGATTTTAGAGACATGTACGATAAGTGTGGTGGCATAGAGAAGGTAGTGAACTATTTGAAAAAATTCCTCAAAGAAATGGGGTCCAATGGTGATGGAATACCATTTAAAACAAATGTGTCATGGCATTCCATCACCATAAGAACACATTTCTTTGAGGCATTTTTTCAAATAGTTCATTGCCTTCTCTATGGTATTATGTTGGGATGGGGTGGATGGTATTGTGTTGTATCAGTTATGAGATTGAAGGTGATCATGACATGAAGAGGGAGGGGTGGGGACATGAAAAAGTGGAATAAAAGGTGGAAGGTTCCATGGATTGGTAAATTGAGGATGAGGACCTTGAAAATAATTTGGAGGGGAATTTTGGCTAAAGGGTTGGTTTCTATTCTTCAAGGAGTGAGTTGTTTTAAAAAATTTCCTAGAGAAATGTGGTCTCATGGTGATGGAATGGTATTCCATCACCATGAGACCACATTTCTTCAAGGAATTTTCTCATACTACTCACTTCCTTGACTATGATATTGCTTACTATTGTGCTTTGATAGATTTTTTCCAAGCATCCATGGTTTGTTAGAAAGCACCTATTTTAGGATTTTAGCCATAGCAACAAGGAAGTGAGTAGTTTGATAAAAATATTTGGTACATATGTATGGAAAATGTGGTAGAATAGAAAAGGTGGTGAGCTATTTGAATAAATGCCTCAAAGAAATGTGGTCTCATGTTGATGGAATGACATTCCATCACCATGAGACCACATTTCTTTGAGGCATTTTTTCAAACTACTCACTACCTTGTCTATGCTATTGCTTACTATTATGCTTTGATATATTTTTTTCGAGCATCCATAGTTTGTTAGAAAGAACATTTTTTATGATTTTAGCCATAGTAGAAAGGAAATGAACTATTTGATAAAATGCTTTGGTAAACATGTATGAAAAATGTGGTAGCATGGAAAAGGCAGTGAGATGTTTGAAAAAATGCCTCAAAAAGAAATTGGGTCTCATGGTGATGGACATCACCATGAGACCACATTTCTTTGAGGCATTTTTTCAAACAACTCATTGAATTTTCTATGCTATTTCTTACTATTATTATTTTATATATTTCTTCCAAGCATCCATAGCATAGACAAGGCAGTGAACTATTTGAAAAAATGCCTAAATAAAAAGTGGTCTCATGGAATTCCATGACAATAAAATGCAATTGGAAGCTTCTCCTACTTATTCTTTATGCTATGTGAAGTAATTGCATCACTACTTATGTTGAATTTCTAAACAACTATATAGTAGTTGAAATTTTGTCATCTATCAACATCTAGTTATTAGCTATGGAATCTAAAGTAATCCTTTTAGTTTGAAAGATGTGAAAAACAATGTAATCAACAAAATGAATACAAACTACACATGAAGTACAATTCATTAGTTAAACTCTTTATTCTATTACCTATGTATAGGTTTGTCTAAATCCACTAGCACTAGGAGGTGTTCCCTCGAAACCTCCAATATTGGCCTATTCAACATCCAAAATGAAATATTAGAATACCATTCATAAAACCATGCTATTAACATGTAATAAATTTATAATTGTTTACTAGTTACATACCTCAACGATAGATGTAGTGGAGTAATAAGTGGGTGTAGGGCTGGTGTATCCAATATCAACACTGTGACCCTAAAATTTTATTAAAATCATAAAACTAAATTAGTTAATCTTGCATTTCAAAATTGAAATTTAATAAATTAAATTCAATGAACATGCTAACATTTACTTGAGCATCGTTGTCATAGGCCTCATTTAGAATTTCAACTCCCCTCACAATCTCCATAGCTACAAATGTATCCCATGTAGCAACTTCTTGAGTGTAAGTGGGGTCATATGAACAAGTTTCCTTGCAAGCCTGACACAAATGGGATCAAAGCCCACCACTCTTAGACTCTCCTAGATGGTGCTATAGTAGAGAGCTGGCATGTTGGATGATACTTTGGGTCAAAGAGCTGATGGCCTGCAAAGTCTCTACCTCAACACTCTCCTTTGTGATGGAAGGGATAATGATGTGCTCATGAGGTACACTAGTAAGAGGTCATCTCACTTGTTGCCTAGGATCTTGATGTGCACTAGGTCTATCTTGATTAGACCCCCCACCTCTCCCTTGGAAGTCCCTCATATCAAAATAATTTAGGATTTTGTTCAGGATGAACTCATAGTATAGTTTCCTCAAGAAATATTGTGGGACTTCACAATTTTTGCATGGTGGATAATCAAAAACCATGTACCACCTATCCCAAAAAAGGTCTTAATTTGTTGGTGGTGGCACCAATGGATAGGAAACCTCTTTGCATTGAATCTAATATTTTCATTTGTGCACGGGTTAGTAAATAATGAGGAGAAATCAAATTTTGTAATTTTTAAATCTTTTACATCTTTATATGATAATTTATCCTGGTAATAATTCCTAGCTGCCTGCCTCCTATCTTTCCAACTAGTTAATTGTTTGTTGATTGAATCTAAATGTTTTAACATTTCTCTTAAGGAATTTGCAAGTGTTTTTCTTTCCATGGTTGAACCATTTGGATCGTTCAACCTCGTGATCAACTCAATTTTTTTTTATTGTTTCCAATTTCACTCATTAAATTTTGCTGAGTGCTAGGAGGATGTTGAGGGATTGGTGGAGGAGATTGTTGTTGTGGTTGTTGAACTTGAGGATTTTTTTGATCTTATTGTTTCTCTACTTGTTCAGGATTTTGTTCTTGTTGTTGTTGCTCTTCTTATTGAGGATTTTGAGGAGGGTTTGTAGGTTCATTAACATCTCCTACAAATTCAAAAAATAAATATAAAAAGAAAACCTAAAACTAACAAATTCACAACAAAAAACAAACAATCCTTACCTCTTAGACTTCCTTATCGATGTGGCAACATCCTAGTGATGAAACAACAACATTTTGATGAAAAATTTGCAAGATTTTCTCCTCCCCAAATGCGAGGGTGGAAATGAAGGGTTTTGGTTTTGGGCAGGAAAAAACATAGTCACAATGAAAATAATTTTGAATTCCTATTTTTTTTGCTTTTAATGCCTCATAACACGAGCATTTTATAACACGCTTGCATTATAGGCTCGTTGTTCCCGAGCATCAGGCTTAGCACACCAAGCCATAATGCGAGCACGCTATAATGTG
>VDFB02271358.1:603630315-603763924 GCA_007258455.2 Sequoia sempervirens
TATATATATATATACTTTAAAAAAAAAAATTAAATGAATTTTATAATGGCATTGGCATGATTCAAGTACATAGCCTAGAATGTATTTTCTTTTTTTTTAAGAAAAAAATTAGATAGAATAATTAGAATAAAGTTGTATATTGTTTATATATATATTTATATATATATATAATAAATATAATGATATATTGTTTTACGTTATGAAATGTGAATCTATGGCTGATATGATTATTGATTTGGAAAATAAATCTCATTGTTTAATTGTGAATGAAATAAATCAAATTGTGGAATCCTGTAAAATTGATTTGATTATTTTCCTTAACTGTTATTTTATTGTTTTAGTGTTATTGATGTGGGAACCCAGTTTGGTTTAGAAACCCGATTATGGATGTTGTGATCCTTAGAATGCCATAGGTGCGATTTTATTGTTGGATGTTTATCCTCATTTGTTGTGCTCTTGTTATAGCAAGTTATTGGTATCATCATTGTGAAAGGGTTGTACGAGATTTTGTAGAGACCTTGGGTATGTGTTTTAGCGAGATGAGTAATGTCTCACATGTCTTTGGTTGTGATTTAATGTCTTGTTCATTATGGTACAACCCTTGCTTGTTTTTTATTATTTTTTGGGGTCTTCAGGGAGAGTGGCTCTTCATGGGGTCCAGTGCCTCAATAGGAGGAAGGGCTCGGGATAACCCATGTAAGAGTAGATTAACAAGTGAAAACATAATAATAAAACTTAGGGGGATGGGTAGTAAAAAAATATAAGATAATCTTGGATACCTCGTCTATGCATTAGGGCTATCACAAACTAATATAGACTAAGAAGGTTGTGGTTAGCAAAGTCGTAACCTCATCCTTAGGAGAGGTTAACAGCTCCGCATGAGTCACCCTATGGGGCTGGTGCCTCAAGTAGGAGAAAGGGCCAGGATAACCATAGATGGGGTCCGGGATAACTATAGATGGGGGCCGACACCTCAAGTTGGAGGAAGGGCTAGGATAACCCATGTAGGCTATGCGATGGCACTCTCCACTTGTTGCCCTTGTGCTTTGCTTTCTTAGTTGCCTCTGGAAGTGTGTTATGATTGTTGTTTCAGATTTATTTGGATGTGTATTATGATTGTCTCTTTTTTTTTCTTGGCATGAGGTTATTGTTCATTTCCTTGGTTTATTTGTGATGTGTTTTATGGCTCTTGGTAATTTTGAGTGGTTCCTTGTTGTTGTCGTTTATGATCTATGTATTGCTTGATGTTGCTTTTGGAGTTATTGTACTATGTTATTCTTTATTGGAGTTGTCTTATGGAATTCATGGTCATGATTACTTCCTTGTCACCTCTGAGCACGGGGGGTGGGTTTTTTCTAAAACCCACATGTGGAATGTGCTCCGCACCTGTTGGGTTACCCATCAACGTTCATTCTCCACAGCTTTCTTCAGATGGAGCTTGTACCTAATATTCATCTTGTATTTAAGACATTATTTGTACTGTGTATTTATTGGATTTCATTCATTGAGAACATGTAATGTATTAAATGATGATGTATTGTATATGAACCTTTGTAACCATTCATTTTATGAGATTCATCACAGTTGTATCACGTGATGTATTTACATTTATACTTATGGATACATGGATGTTACTTTTGTAAATGGGTATTGTAATGGTTATAATGGATGTTAGATTAGTTATGTTATTTAGCCTTATGTGTATATTTCATTATGAGTTGTTTATGCGATGTGACCTCGCGTGCCCCAGAGGACTTGATGTTATGATGTTAATGTGTAATGTAATTATGTTTTGATGGTTCATAATTATGTGTACTTTGTTTTATATATAAAAAAAATGTGTCCATTGTTTTGTCCTTTTGGGTTTGCATGACGGGCATTACAATCACAATTATAGACCTATGCAAAACCTTCCATGTGAAAGGGTGGTCCATATATAGCTTATGTGTATACATATATATGTATATGTAGATTTGTATGTATATATGTTTATATATGCATGCATATTTACATGTATATATAATGTTCATAACATTTGCTATTTTGTAGAGTATATATGTATATATATATGTGTGTGTGTGTGTGTGTGTATGTATATGTTTAGTATGTATAGTATGTACATACACATATGTAGATATATATATATATATATATATATATATATATGGCTATTTGTGTCAACTTCTCTTGGAATTTGGGTTAGCCTCCCTATGTTTCAGACTTCTTGTAGTCTAGGAAAGGGTGGTAGATGGGTTATAGCTTTGGCTAGAATTTTCATCATCCACTTGGATTTTTTTCCTTCGATGGTCGCTGCAAGCGGAGGCTATTGTTTGCTACTTTGGGAATAGGGTTTGTTAGTCCATGGATAGAAGAAGTCGTAGAAGCTAAATGTTGGTTTCTCACATCAACACACGATTGTAGCTTTGGCCTCAGATTGGGATGGTCGAATAAACTGCTACTAAATTCCTTGGAAACAAAGAGTTAGCCTGGGAAATTTCACAAGGAATTGTTTTATGTTGTTCTCATTGCCAGCACTTAATATTGGAGTCAGTGAGCAAATGAGGGCAAGGCCATGTGAGGCAAGCCGCATTAGGCGAAAGTGCGCTTCTTTAAAGGTGTGGAGGTTATTTTGAAGTTTTTCTATGGCTTAATGGTTGGAATGAAAAAGAAAAGGTCACCTATGATATTATTTTTTCCCATTTTTGCAAGGAAGTTGGTGAGAAGAGGTGTGTTTGAAGCAACTAGGAAGAGGTACTACAAGTTTTTTATTTATTTTTGTATGGCTTGTTAACTTTGAAACCAATATTGTTTGATTTATGGTTCTCATTTAGTCATTATGGCTGCAATCCAATGAAATAGTCATTCTTATATAGTCTATGTTGAATGTTGTCCTCTATATTATTAGTCGTTGGTTTTATTGTGTGTGCTTTGGTTGGAGTCCTTGCAAGCCTTTTTTTTTTTGAGCTTCCTGACAAGCAAGGAAAAGGTGGAAAATGGGCTTCCCTTTAAAAAAATCTAGGCCGGAATTCCCACCACCCCCCCCATTTTAATTCTTGTGGTAGTTGCGAGTTGTTCTCCATAGGGCATTCTCATTGTCCCTTGTCTAGTGTTGGCTAAGTTGTTTTGTTTTCAGTTCTACAATCCTAGAAAAATTATTTGGATTGTCCCTTCAATAGGTTCAAAAAGGTGTTGAACACATGTATGTGGCAGCTAATGTTCTTTGGTATGTTCAATACAAAGACTACTATTATAGGAATTCCGTTTCAAGAATGAAAGAAATAACAAATTTCTTTCAAACTAAATAACTATCTTGTCAAAAACAACAAATTTGAATTCTTTGTCTCCCTTTCCAAATAATATCTTCTTAAATATATAATTCTTATGAAAATAAGTTGCAGTGATGCTCCATATGGTGCTTGATTAGGATAACAAGGTGTTAAGAGGGAAAAAATTTCCCATCAAATCTTCAAATAAACAACTTAAGGGTCAATCAAGAGGACACACATATAGGTAGATCTATAAATATGATCTATATGTACAGATGTAAATATTTATTTATGTAGAGACTGCTATATCTAAATAGATGTGTATACCATATTTTTTCCTCGATGTGCAACTGGTTTGATCATAATTATAAAGAGAACAAACATCCATACTGAATTTTCCCTCATTTGCGTAAATGATTAGGCTAGGAATTCAAACCTTTTGTTGGCTATAATATATTGCATAGCCCGAGGCAAGGATTTATTATAGGAAACAAAAGCTTTGAATTCATAGCCTGCTCAACTAGTCAACTAAGGGAAAATGCTCTATGGATGTTTGGTCTCTTGAATGCTGGCTGGTTTTGAGATTAGTTGTTGTATAGCTTGTGTGTGCTTGCACTACTTGTGATCTTAGTTGTTGTTTATCCAATTGTATATAAAGTGTGAGATGAAATATTGGTCTTTCTTTATACTATACTTAATGTAGGCGCTAATGTGTATATAAATGAAACCATAAACGAAACAATATTGCTAACAGTCACCTTCATACAAAAACCAACAGAATAGAATAAATCTTGATATCAAGTTTCACCAAAAAAATACTAGATTCACTATTTTGGAACTATTCACAGAAAATGGAAGCCATAAATGAAACAATATAGCCAACACTTGCCCACTTGCCAAAAACCATGATTTTAAAAACTATATAGTCTTTTGAACAACAATCGACATAATAAAACAATATTGGTTTCAAGAGCTAGCCAAGATGAAAAGACCCACATAAACATGCGAATTCAACATAGGAAATGCAAAAAACAAAAATGATGTTGTTGTCAGACCCAAATTGTTTCAATTTTCAATCAGGTTTTGTTGAGGAAAAAATAGTATGTCTTCACATGGCCTTCACACACCAATTTTTTGGGTTTGGGATTTTGTTTACTCCTTAAACTTTGTAGCCATGTCTACAAGGTAATTACATTGCTAACACTATTTAGGCTTTACATATATATACATATACACATATATGTATATATACATATATAGTTTATTGAGAAATGAGTATAGTTCTTCTTTCGTTCCTCATTGAATATTTGTTGGTTCCTCTCAATATATATATATATATATAATGTATGTATGTAAACCATTACCACTACACACACTTGCACCTTCATACAGGCTTGCCCTCCATCAATACAACTACTATATATATCAACATATATACATGTTTGTATATGTATATCTGTATTCTTTGCATGTACTAGTGATGGTCGTAATCATAGTTGTTGTTTAATGCCCCGGGGAACAAAATGAATGTCTTAGATATTTTTCAACAAGACATTGTTTGGTCTCATTTTGTTGCTATGCCTGATATGGGAGCCGTGAGCAATTAGGGTAAGCTTCACTGAGGGTGCAACCTGGATTAAGCTTTGTGCAACTTTTGCGAGGGGGGGTGGAGGTTACTTAACACATCAAATGCAATAAAGAAAGAGTATTTCCTTCCACCAATGGTGGCTACATAGAACCCATAAAACAAACAATTTACAATAAGCTATAGAGCAACAATCAACAATCCCCTTTTGAAAATAACATAAACTATTTTAGAAATACTCCACGAACAGTTTTCCCAATATGCACCTCTTCCAATTTCTTTCAATTACACCTCTTCCCACTTGGTTTCTCTTCCCTCCATCCTTTCTCCATGGCTTGCTAAAAATGAACATAGAACTATCACAACCCACCACGGCTATGGAAATTTTGTGAAGGTGGTTGGAGGTTATCTTATGTTCTTTGCATGCGTTGATGGTTGCAAAAGGTGTGGGTTGTGATAATTCTCATATATCTATCTATCTATATATGTGTGTGTGTGTATATATATATATGTATATATTTATGTGTATATATATATATGCATATATACATATGTGTATATATATATATGTGTGTGTGCGTGTGTATATATATGTATGTATGTATATATATATGTATGTATATATATGTGTGTGTGTGTGTATTTGTATATACATATACATATGTGTGTGTATATATATATGTGGAGACATATATATATATATATATATATATATATATATATATATATATATATATAGAGATATATACAGCATATACATATATGTATATATATGGAAAGACATGTACATATATATATATGCACATATACATATATATATATATATTATTATATATATACATATATATATAATATATATATATATATATATATATATATATATATATATATATATATATATATATATATATATATATATATATATATATATATATATGCACAATACGTTATTGAAAATTGTATAGACATTCACTTTGTTGTTTGAGGACTTTAAACATAGATGTTACTTGTAACATCAACACTACATGGAAACCATACAATGATTAATGTTGATGCCATTTCGCTGGCCTCTTCTATCACCATGCCAGGCCAAACGATTTTTTCATTTAAAAAAAAAAAGAAAACAACACCTACTACACGGTGACAAAGGCTGCCGAAAATTCCAACCAATGTTTCCCATAGCCCAATGCTAATTGTTGTTGTCTAGCTTTGGCTATATACTTTCATTTACAATGCATAATAAAATAGATGATATTATAGAGTTAATGTTGTTTTTCCAAAAGGCATTCTTTTTGAGAGGGTGGAGCTCAAGAGGTTGTACTGTTTCAATTTTTGATAGGTTGTTGGTGAATACATTTATGCAAGTATATGTATATATATGTACATATATACATATATATACATACATACATACATGTAGATACATACATACATACATATATATATATACATACATTGTTCATCACGCAAAGGAAAACAAAATTGTTCTTAGAAAACCAATGGATAAAAATAACCTAGGATAGCAAGCAATAGACCGCAAAAGAAAACTGGAATATGTTAAGAATTTTATTCCATTGCAACCATAGCTAGAAAATGGAGGTCATAGAAAGAAGCTAACCAACAAAGTGACATTCATAGACCCACGCAAAACACTACCTTATTATCCCAAAAAAGGGGTTGGCAAAAATTATCATAGGTGACAATTTCAATTTTCTTTTGCAAACATCATTGCCTACAAACACAAGAAATAGCCTCTAACCATCTATACAGAAGTTCCTATTAAGTAAATTCCTTATGACACTTAGTATATAGTCCATCACTCTGACAACTACTTTTCTGAGGCTAAAGAAATAACAACTAGGAATGTGTATTTAATGCATGCTTGCCCCATTGTTGATAGCTATCTTGAAGAACAAGCAAAACCTAGAGAATGACACCCAACAATGTCTTATTGAAATTTGAAATAATATAGCTTTTTTCTTAGCGGGACCATTTGAGAAACAAATCAATATAGTTATACAGAAATTCCCTTTAAAATATTCTTTAGGAATTTGTTATCTTTGTAACTACTTGAAAAGCCAGCTACTGCTTATACCTATTATCACTACACGAAAACCATACAACAATTAATTATGATACCATTTCATTGGCATTCTCTATTGATGTAGCAAATGCTTTTAATATAAAAATCAAAATTGAATCCACCAACTTCTTTTTCTAGCTACACTAATTGGAGGCTAGAAATGAGATAATATAGCCTTGTCTAGACAACAACAGTGAATAGTGCCTTGTGCAAAACAATATCAATTGGTTTACATTTACTATTTTATTTGATTCCATCCATTGCCATAGAAAACATTTCTTGCAACAATGACCCATATGGAACACCAACAAAACACAAAAAACTTGTAGCAACAAAGTGAATCAAAGCCTCTGCCACAAAATGTGAACGATTAATGAATCAATATTGTATATATATATATATGTATGATAGTGAAGAATGTGTTTTGGATAACAGTATAGACTATATAATATTAAGTATTTGATTATGCATTGCAAAGAGTGGAATATAGCCAAATCTAGTAAACAACAATTAGATTGCATTGTGGAGAACAACACAGACTATTTTAATATATTGTAACCATTTACACAAAACAAAATCTGTAAATGAGACAATATTAAATTTTGTTGTGTGTAGATTTGTATGTATGTCAAAGTAGATGTGAGCAATGTGCATATGTACTCTTCACAATGTTTATTGTTTTCTCAAAATATATTTTTTTTAAAATCTTGACATAGCATACTTCAAATGTTATACTTCATATTAATTGTTATATACAACACTGAAGCCTTTTTCCTAATTGTTTATTTTCCTTCGTACTCTTGGTGTTTCTAGGGGAAAAAAGGAGGGATTTTAAAATTGAAAGAGTGAACTTGGAATAACAAATTGTATGTTAAGTATTATTTGACTCATTGAAGTCATTGTTATTATTAATCCTTTCCTATCATATTGTTAATGCCTGTGTAAAAAAATTGAGTTCCCATGTGTTTTGAAGTCATAGACCTTCTAGCCGGTCGTCAGCATTACAGCTCTTCAATTCTAAAAGAGTAGACGCAACAATGTCGGTAGCCTCTAGCTCTTCCAAGATTGGCGAACAATCCTCAAGAAATAGACCTATAAGTGTGTTTTTTGTTTAGTTTATTGTTGTTGCCAATTATCTTCACTGTTTCTCAAGTGCACCAAACAAACAAAGAATACTTCATTTGAATTAACAATTACTATGAAAAATCAGCCCTGTTAAAGGGTTGAATGTTTACCAAACCAAATGAATGATAAAAGGTCGTGTAACAACAAAGAGGGATATGCACCATTATAGCAAACAAGGGTGTGAGGGGCAGGTATTCAGCTTTGATATCATTGATGATGAGGGCACAAAAATACATATTACGTGCTTTAATGACATTGAAGACATGCATTATGATAGGGTTGAGGTGGGACATACTTATTATGTGTTAAAGGGATTGGTGATACAAGCAGATAAATTTTTTAATAATTTGAACAACGAGATGGAAATCATTCTAGATCAAAGTTCAATGTTAAAATGTTGTGATGATGAGGCCTTTGTGCCAGACAAAGTATTTAAGTTCACCCCATTAAATGAAATTTAAAATTGCACTAATAATAGTTTAATTGATGTTATTGGCACTGTGGTGCATGTGGGAATGGTTTCAACTATACAAAGAAAGGATCAGTCCCAAACAATTCAGAGGACTGTTAAACTTAATGATTTGTCATCCTTTTCAATTGATGTTAATTTGTGGGGCTCAAACTGGGAAGTAAAGGGTCATGAGTTGGAGAGGTCGTACACCCTTGGTTCAACACTTAGCCTTGTTAAAAATGCACGTGTTGGGTACTTTAATGGAGCTGCTCTTAACACAGCCACATGGACTCTTCTATATATAAATCCTGACATACCAGAAGCACGACCGTTGATTGAAAGAGGATATATTATTCCACTTATTTTTGAGGCCCCTCAGGCAGTCCCTCGAAATGTTGCTCTGGGAAATAGCAGAGTCACTATTTCATATATGTTCAGCCATTGCCTTGGCTTGCTAGAGAATTTGTAAGCTACTCTCAAGGCAATAGTAAAAATTATAAAAACTGATGCATTTTGTTATGTTGCATGCCCATTGAAGGTGAATGGTAGGAAATGCAAGAAAAAGTGTGAACAATCTGAGAAAAAAACATGGTTCTGCCCAAAATGCCAAAGAACAATAGCTGACTGTGACTTTCGATATTTATTGCAACTAAAGATCAAGGACCACACAGGTGAGCTTTGGGAAATTTCTTTTGATGAGGCTGCAACAAGCCTATTACAAATGTTAGCAAAACAACTTTACATGTTGCAATATGAGTCTACTGCTAGAATGAGTGTTTAGTCTATTATTAATCTTGTCACCTACACGTCATTTTTTTCACTATTCTAATAAAAAATCAAACTTATAATTCAGAAACAAGACTAAAAACAACAATAGTGAAGGTTGCAAAGCTTAACTTTGAAGCTAAGTGCAAGCTCTTACTATTAGATTTGTTTGATATTTCTTCTGTCATGCAACAGTCTTTGTAGATAGTTGTCGCACTACCTTGAACACGAAAACAACCATGGCTAATTGTGACTTTGCATATTTCTTATAGTTCATGTTGGCTAGACAATTATTATTTTGTTCACTCGCACTACTTGTCACATCAAAAAGACCTTTCCTTTCCAGATACTGCTATTGCTTTGGTGTTTGTTTGAGTGGTTACATATTAAGACAATGAAGTATAACTTATAATGTTTAAGTAAAAAAGATTCGGTTGTTTTCTTTCCTATTATTCATGTTGGTTATACTTTCATTATGTTTTAAGTGTATATTTCTGATTTAATTTTATACTGTTTATTTATATAGACTTCTTGTCCTTTTTAGGAGATGTATTGTTGTCTACAATTCAATATTTACATCTATCTATGAGTTGTTTTAAAGAGAATGTTGTTTTCATCTTGTTTACAATGTTCTAAGTGTGTAGAATATCTTGACAGAGTTCTGTGTAGATATATGTGTCTATAATGTATTTGTCTATGCAACTCTCATGTCTGGGTATCCATCTAATGCTTACTAAGTGTTCTTGCTATTTCTTTGTGATCCCTAATGATAGTGCCATGCTAGATGTGGATGTCATATGGCTCTTGGCTATAATGTTTGTTATGTATGTTATGCAACTCAATCCACAACCCAGTGTTGAACAATGCGTCATTAAAATTACCGCAAATTGCTCAATTAGTTTGGTGAGTTTTAAATCCAAAGTATTATTGCAACCATTGGCAATATATGTAGCACATACATGAGGCAATGTTCACATGGTAAGCTGTGCAAAGTGACACTTGTTTCCTCTACGTATGCAAATCAAATAGCTCAAGTTATATAGGTTTCCTTGTTCTTTGTAAGGGATAGGTTATTGTTGTACTCTAACTTAGGGTATATTTTTCTCTTTTTGGTAAGGTTGTATTGGGACAGACTATATTTTATTCAAACCAATATTTTTTATTCATGGATTGACTTTTGCAGTGCATCCCCTGTGATAATTTTTTGCTAGTGCTTCTCTTTGAAAATAATTTAGCATTTTGCATGGGCTTCTCAACATGAATTTATTTCTACACTTTTTTGTATGGCCTCAATTTTCTGGCTATGTTTGCAATGGAGTAAAATTCTTAACATAATCCAGTTTTCTTTTTGTGGTATGTTGCTCACTACCCTGGGTTTTTTTACCCATTGGCTTGCCAGTCACAATTTTTTTGTTCTTTGTGCAATCAACAATGTGTATATACATGCCTCTTCAAAAAGGCTCACATTTTTCTTAGAGGTTAGGCATATAGAAACATTGCAGCGAATAGCAAGCAACTAAATTGCTCACTTGAACTATGTAGACCTGCCTTTGGATTTTGCTAGAAACTGCATGATACATACCAACAATTATAGTGCACTGTAAATCAAACAAGACGATCTTCTCCAAAAAAATTGTTCATTATCATCATCATCAAAAGTTGCTCTTCTTTATGGTAAGTGAATTGCTTCTCCTTTGCTCTTCACCTCTATGCATATAGAATCTACACCATCTCTAAACTCAGTTCATTATCATTTTTTATATGTGACATGTAATTGTCCTATTACATATATTTTTCTTATAAATTATAAAGCCACCTAACTTTCATGTTTTAGATGTTGCTTTCCAATAAAACATGTTCGTAGTACCAAAGTTCATAGTTTTCTTTTGTGTAGGTTTATCCCACTGAAATGATTTTAGATTACAACTACATTATATTCGTATACAAGATGTAGGGCTCCGCAGAAATGTTAAATGGCTTTATGATTCCACATTTTCATGTTGTACGACTTTCACCTGTATTCCATATATATACAATGTAAACTTGCATATCCTTTTTTCCATTTCTTATTTCACAACTCCATATCAAATTATAAAAAATGTATAACGTTGATTTCCACTGAAAAAATTTCCTTAGGTGCGAAAGGATTTCCTTCAACATTCACCAAAGTGGGGGACAATTAATGTTACTGCTTGGGGATTTGGTCATAGCCGATGATGCTCTATGACCTGATTTGGTAGGGTGGAGAGCAAGATTCCTTTTCTATGTCTAGACTCCAATCCATTCTGTGCACAAGGAATTTCTAGATTTTATTTACTTACTTTGTTGTACTGCAACTCCATTGCATCTCATTTGTAATTAATTCTATAAGTCTATATTTTCTCATTTTTTTATTGTCTACCAACAAAAACAATTGTCCTTCACGGGCCTTTTCATGTGATTAGATCTTGTATTGAGTCATTGGAAGTCAAAACATTTCTCTAACCATTGATAATAGTGGTGGATAGTTTATTTTATTTCTCGAGGGTTTGGTGAGAGCACATGATGCTCCATGAGCCAATATGGTAGGGTAGAAATCGAGCCTTGTTTTATTTTGTGCATACTGCATTCTGCCACACATGCCAAGTATGGCTGAATTATAATCACTCCATTCATCCCATTGCAAGTAGAGAGAAAATTATGTATTATAAAATATACAACTTTGATATGTTTTTTATTTACATATCGTCTATCAATAAAGCGTGATCATTGTACTAGAATTCACATTTTGTATATACATAGGCTATATATGGTTTAACCTTTACACTAAATTTTTTGCATAGGAATGTAGCTGTGAGTTTTAGCTTTCCACCGCGATGGTTGTAATGGAATAAAATAGTTAATGTTATGTGGTTCATTCTATTTTTGCATAATCACCACAATAAACTTCAGACTTTTTTATTATTCTTGTAGGCCATATTCTAGGAATTTAATGCAGTGTCTAATGAACTAATGTGTTACAAACAACCTTTCAAAATAATGATAGTGATTGGAAAATCAGTGACAATGGTCAAATAGACAATCATATCCTCATGTACCCTATATTGATTATAATGAGCAATATTCATTTCACAACTGATCAGAGTGATGGGAAATGTATATTCTTTCTCAGGGGTTTGGTGAGAGCCCATGGCAATCCATGACCCAATATGGTAGGGTGGAGAGTAGGCCTTATTGTGTGGAGTTTTATTTTATAGTTTTTATGTACAAATTTCTTTCTTTCCCACATAGGATTCACAAAAAATTCAAATGTTTTAGGTTGTGGTTACAACATACTAAAATAGTTGATCTTATACACTTTATTTTAGCTTGCATTAGCCATTGTTTATAATTGATCTCTTTCTTAATCTATATCGTTCCATAGAGGAGGCTAGAAAAATAGCACAGTTGTACAGGAGGCCAGTGAAATGTCATCAACATTGATTGTTGTATGGTTTCTATGTAGTGGTGATCGTGCAAGTAACATATATTTTAAAGTCCTTAGAAAATAAAATTAATGTTTGTGTAATTATCGATAATGTATTTTTGGGTGTCATTCTCTAGGTTTATGTTGTTGTTGAAGATAGCTATGGAGGCCAGCGAAACACCATCAACATTAATTGTTGTATAGTTTCCACGTAGTGGTGATCATGCAAGTAACATCTATTTTAAAGTCCTCAAAAAACAAAATGAATGTCTATGCAGTTATCAATAGTGTATTGTTGGGTTTCATTCTCTGGGTTTTTGTTGTTGTTGAAGGTATCTATGAGTGAGGATGGCAAGCTTCTATGGAGGTGCAAGTGCGTTCATTGGCTATGGAATCTATGTAAAGGTGGTTGGATGTTATCTTGTGTTCTTTGCATGTGTTCATGGTTGCAAAAGTTGTGGGTTCTGATAAATTTGTGTTCTTTTTTTGCAAGCGGTGGAGAAAGAACAGTGGGAAGAGAAAGCAAGTGGGTAGAGATATAATTGAAGGAAGCAAGAAGAGGGGTACATTTTTTATTTTTCTACCCCCATCGTCTAGTTGCTCTTAGTCAGTTCTATAATCTCTTCATATTCACAGTTGCTCCAGAAAGCATGCTTCTCCCTTAGGAGAGAGAGTTTGAAAAGTGGGATGTTGATATTCCAGTATACATGCTAAACATATGAATGGTATTTCAAACAACTATGAAGATGAAGTGATTATAAGACTGGCTAAGAGAATCAGAACATTGATTTCACCATTCATCATAGTAGTGGCCACCCAATATTAGAGAGCATGCCTCATTTTGTTCTCTTCCATTTTATATTTTCTATGTGTGCAATTGAATTGCTCACTTGAACAATACTGCTCATTGGCATCATCATGAAAATTTGTTGTACTTTATGGTAAGTAATTGTAGGGGTCTGGTGATAGCCGATGACACTCCATGATCCAAAATAGTAGGGTGGAGAGCATGGAACCTTTTGTGTGTCCAAACTTCAATCCATTGCATCCAGAAGGTCTTCCCTTTGCAATAAAAGTTTTGCATAGGAATGTGGGTATCAATTTTTAGCTCTCTCTTGTGATGGCTATAATGGAATAAAATAGTTAATTTTATGTAGTTCATTCTATTTTTACGTAATCAACATACTAAACTTCACATTTTTTTGTTATTCTTCCAGACCATATTCCAACCATAATGCACTATTTGATGGACTAATGTCTTACAAACAACCTTTCACAATAATGATAGTGGCTAAAAAATTAGTAACAATGGTCAATTACACAATCGGATCCTAATGTACTCTATATTGATTGTAATAAGCAATATTCATTTCATCACTGATCAAAGTGGTGGCTAATGTATATTCTTTCTCGGGAGTTTGGTGAGAGTTCATGAGGCTCCATGACCCAATATGGTAGGGTGGAGAGCAGGCCTTATTGTGTTGAGTTTTATTTTATATTTTTTATGTACAAATTGTTATCTCTCTTATATAGGATTCATAAAAAATTCACATGCTTTAGGTTATTCTTACAACATAGTGAACTAGCTGATCTTATACACTTTATGTTAGATTCCATTGGCTGTTGATTATTATTCTCTTAACTAAGCTATAGCATTCAATTATTGAGAAGGCATTGTCAAAAATGATATGTTGTTTCAATTTTTGGTAGGGTTGTGTTGAGTTAATGTCAATTCCCTCTTCCTCTCCCTTTATACTTTTTGTTTTGTGCTTGAATTCTTAAATTACCTTGCCAATCATCTGATTGCTCTTCTCCCTTGGGAGAGAAAGTTCAAGAACTTGGGTGTTGATATTTGAGTTTATATGGTAAAGAGATGGATGGCCTTTGTGAATGAAGTTCAACCAACTATGAAGATGAAGTGATTGTAACTGTGGTTATGAATCAACATCCTAGTTCTTGAACTCTCTTTCCCAAGGGAGAATAGCTAATGACGCTCCATGACCCAATATGGTAGGGTGGAGAGTAGACCTACTTTTGTATGTCTAGACTTCAATCCATTCCCTACAGAAGGTATGCCTAGATTTTATTTACTTACTGTGTTCTACTGCAACTATATTGCATCATCTTTGTAATTAATTGTATAAGTCTTTATATTTTTTGATTTATTAATTGTGTACCAATGGTGTATGTTTATTACACTAACACTTTTTTGTTATCCTTGCAGACCATACTCCAGCAATAATCTAGTGTTTCATGAACTAATGTGTTACAAACAACCTTCCTGAACAATGATAGTGACTGTAAAATCAACAACAATGGTCAAATAGGAAATCATATCCTAATGTACTCTATATTAATTGTAATAGACAATATTCATTTCACCACTAATCACAGTGGTGGCCAATCTATATTCTTGCTTGAAGGTTTGGTGAGGCTCCATGAGGCTCCATGACCCAATATGGTAGGGTGGAGAGTAGGCCTCATTGTGTTAACTTTTACTTTATATTTTGTATGTATAGATCGCTATCTTTATGACGTAGCAATCCGAAAAAATTCATATGTTTAAGCTTATGGTTACAATGGAGTAAAATAGTTGATCTTATACACTTTATGTTAGATTCTATTGGGTATTGTTGATTATATTCTTCTCTTGCTTATACTCTACATCACACAAATAATTAAATTGTTTTAACCAAAATTTGTCTATGGTACTTTGTTGCTAGCTATGAAAAGATCCTTAGTTTGTATCATAACGAATTGATGCAGTTGCCAAATTATGGGGTGTCCTTATATAACCATGAATTCAACTAGTAGTATGCCACGATTATTATTTCCCATCTAAATACACATTAGTAATGTCATCAATTATTTAGACATTCAACCTTATCCATAATAATATTATATTTTGACTAACTAATGAAACTTAATGATATTGGTATTATTTTTAGATTTTTTTAACTATAATTGTTGTAGGGTTCTTTGTTACTAGCTACAAAAAGATCCTCAGTTTGTATCATAAAGAATCGATGGAGTGGCTAAATGATGGGGTGGGCTTATATAATGATGAATTGAACTAATTTCATGTCAACATTATTATTTCCCAACTAAATGCACATTAGTAATGTCATCAATTTAGGAATTGAACCCTATCCATAATAATATTATATTTTGATTAACTAATAAAACTTAATCATATTGCTATTACTTAATGAAATCATTTCAAATTTAATAATAATATTTCTCTTTAATTAACAACTTAACTACATAATATTATTATTTACCCCACCAAACCAATTACCAATAATAATGATGTTCTCACCAAATATTGCTTACACACTTTATCCTTTATATACATATCCTCCTTTCAACCCATTAGGGTTAACACCCTCGTTCAGTCCCCATTATAATTTAAAATAAAATAATCATACTAAACTATAAGGTAAAAATGGGATACAATATTGTTCCCACTCAATAACTTTAATTATTGCCTATAATATACCTAGCGCTCCATTGTATTGTTCGTTGGATTCCCTAATGTGTAATTATATTATCTACATTTGCATATAGCTACTATGCTCACTCATTCCATTCACATTCTACTGTTTTTCCACAGAGACTCCCTGCACATCACTTGCCTTTCATGTCGCTCCCCACCTATCCGCTCATTATTACGTGTTACTACACGAAACTGCTAATAGTATCTTTAGATTAGAAAACTATTTTATAGGTGACAAGTGTGATGCACTTAACCTTTAATTGTGACTGACGGTAATGGGCTCATGTGTCCACCGTTCCCTTTCATGCCAAAATCAATGAACAAAAATCAAGAATACTTATTGAAACGTAGGCCAGTCGCGGGTTGGAAAGGGTGCAAATTACTTTCTCTCTCATGTCCCCATACGAGGTTGGCTTAAGGTGAGTCACACACGGTGGAAAGCAGCCTCCAAATCTCCTATTCCAAGCCGAGCTAAAAATCTTCTTTGAATGGTGATCATCCATTACACAAACCTTCCTTTCGACGAGTCCCTTCGATGTGCCATTTTGTCATTAATCGAGTCATATCTTCTACACTCTAATCTCAGAGTCGAGTCTTCGTAATTGACTATTCTGTGAGAGGGAAAATAATTTGTACGCTTCACCACCCGCAACTAGTCTTGGATTTCAAGAAGTATCGTGGCTTTTGTTCATTGAATTTGGCAGGGAAGGGGGGACGTATTAGCCCATTACCATCTGCCAGTCAAATCTGATTTTTCGACAGTCCTGTGAATGTGGAAATTGCAATCTCACATTGTCTTATTAACTGAATAGTTAATGTGCGGACGTGAATTAGGAAAGATAATAACAACTGCGTTGGCTAGTCGTTGGCTAGTCGTCGGAGACTGGACTTGATAATAGACCCTACTATTTTTTATTTTTTTTAAAATAATTTAAATATGACTATTAAATTGTTATAATTATCTTTTTTGAATGGAGATATAATAACGTAATATTCTATAATAAAAATTATATAACATGTATTAAATTTAAATTATAAATAAATATATTTAATTTTGTCAATAGTGGAATGGTGTGATGGTTAAATTGTTGCAGTGTTGTTCTTTTTATCAAGGTTTAAACTCCACTAGGGTGTTATTATTGAATGCTTTGATTGGTGATGGAATCTCTCTATTGTGACTTCACTGATTCATAGCTTGAGATCAAAAGTGATTATTTTTATTAATATAATACAAAATAATATTATACTAAATGTTATTAATTTTTATCAAGAATTTTAAATATAAATTGATTAATATATTGGTTAGAATATATTTTTTATGAAATTTTTTATGTGAAATTGTTAAAAATATATTATTATTTTTAAGTTATGGTTTTGTTTTTATGTTATAAAATAAATTTGGTATTTTAAAATTTTGTATTATTTTTACTTTTTAACAAATGTTATATAGTAGTTAGTATTTTATTTTTTTAATTATTGTAATTAATTGTGCTTATGAAATAATTTTATCTATAGTTAGATGAAAGAACATAATTTGACTATGTCAAAACAATTAAAATGCTCTTAGTTAAATGTATTAAACAATGTGAATGACAACAAAGAATGACAATTGTATCCTTTGATAGATGTAAGATATATTTTGAAGAGAACAAATCATTTGTAAACACCAAGATACAATTTGTATTATTATAAAAAAAATAGTTTATATCTTTTAACTTTTAAATTTCAATTGTAAAATATTAAGAATTGACTTTTCACATATAAATTCTTTAAGAAGATTGCATTGTAATATTATGATTATATAATTTTTTTTGTAAGTCTCTAAAGATTATTTAAATAAAAAAAAATAAAGTTGTCTACATATGTAGAATACAAACATTATAAATGATTATATTTTGGGTATTACTCTATATGATATAGTAAATAATTAATATATAATTACTCTTCTTTTTTTAAGGGGGTAAACGCTTCTGACCTAGAGCTATGAATCTGTGAGGTCAAAAACAAGGGACTTCATCCCCAATATAAATTCTTAACAAATACACCCCAATTGGGTTTAACCTTGATGGAAAAAATAAAAACTCAACAAATTAACAATCACACCATGCCACAATTGGCTATATATAATTACTCTTTAGAAATACTAAGTATAATTAATATTTTAGCCATTACTTGTTACATTAAATGATTAATATAATATAATAATAAATCCTTTGTAAAATAATGTTATAATTTAATATTTTTTATTTGAAGTGATAAGGCTCTTGCAGTAGTATGAAGGTGGTATCGTAATAATTATTGAAAATGTGGCATATTAGTTTTTTTTACAATAAAGAAAGTTGAAAAGACATCTTTAGTCATATAAGTGATACACTTAATTAATGGAATGGTAAGAGACAAGTTGGTAAGGTGGTTATTCATCATTTTGACACATATAAGTGAGATAATGCAAAAGCATATTAGCATTAAAGTTGAGTGTTATGTTTTCAAAGAAGATTCTTTTGGATTGAATGAAGAAATCTTCTTAGTGGAGATTTTTGCTTTATTTTCTCACTAATTTCTTGATGGTCTCCTCTAGAAGTGGGAGAAAGGGTAAATAGAAATGAATGGATAATAGAGGGAAGAGTACTATTACCCAATTTCCACCTACGGGCTCAATCAGGGGAAATTATGTTTTAAATTCGCACGTGGATTAAATGTGGCTCCCATAAGGGTTGAGCCCAGCGTGTAGGTGCTCGAATTTCATTGGGAAGGTCCTTATCTGGTGCTACCTCATAGGGAAGTCTATTGGAAAGCCTCGCCTTAGTCAATTTTGGCATAAAGTTCATCAGAGCAGAAAGTCGGCAAGACCCTCCTGTTGTCTTGCTGACTAGTAGTGCATTTTATCTATTTGAATACACCAGTATCTAGGACATTCGAGTCACCATGATTCTTCATGTATCTCTCCAAAAGAATAGACAACTCGTCGAAAGGTTTTGCGCTCGCCAAGATGTCCTGCCGGTAGCGCGTGGTCTTGGCGAAAGTTGATGCTCTTGCTGTAGTGTCTCACTAATGGGCTAAGATTTCGCTGGAACGGGGAGGCCTCGCTGAGATGTCTTCCCGAAAGGGCGAGGTCTCGATGAAGGGAGGCGTCATCGGTGTAAGGTCTCACCGATAGATCATAGTCTCTCCAAAACAAAAAGCCCTTGGTATGATGTCTCAGCAAATGATGGTGGTCTCCCCGAAATGTGTCAAGCTTGCTGAAGGATAAAGGGTTTGGCATTAGGTCTTGCCGACCCATGTGAGCTCTCACCGAGACATGATGACTTCGATGAGAAGTCTTGCCAATTGGCAGAGGGTTTTGTCGAAAAGAGATTATTATCAAGGAAATGAGCCCTTGTTCGCCATGAGGTCTTGTTGACGGATGAGTGTCTCACCAAAAGAAATCTTTGAGCCTGGGGAAAGTGGTTTGTGTTCGCTCAGAGGTCTCACCAATAACGAAGGGTCTTGCTGACATTGATGACATCAACATAATGTCTAGCCATTGAAGTGATGTCATGTCGATTGTTGGAGGTCTCGGTGAAACGAAATGAGTTCAAAGGGAAGTCTCCCCAACCTGATGGTGTATAGGTGAAGGAAAAGAGCTCAGAGAAAGGTCTCACCGACCGAGCAAGGTCTCCCTGACTGAAATAGGCTCTCGCCGAAAGACTGTGAGTTCGGCAAAATGTCTTGTCGACCCGATAGGGTCTTGCCAAAATAGAGTGAGCTCGGGAAGAATGGGGGGAGTTCGCTATGAAGTCCCACCAACCTGGTGCTGTCTTGCTGACAGCGATGGATTTGTTATAGGCTTTGGTGAGACCTCTGGTTGACAGTGATAGTTTGGACGACATATTTTTTGATTTTGATATAACTCTGACCACTCGCTATGAGGTCTTGCCAACCATCGCATGTCTTACCAATAGCTGCTATGAGGTCTAACTGCATAGGGTAGACATGATTAGTGTCTCACTGACATTCGATTATGATGAAATGACCTTTGACCATCCAGGAATCTACGGGGCATGAGTTCGACCAATCAGAGGGAGCTAAGGACGCACCATGAGCCATATGACTATTTGACTCTCCCCCATGAATGAGATCAACAAAGCATAAGCAACGCAGATTTGCTCTGAGAATAAAGCGATGAATTAGTTCGATATCCAGGAGGTGTTGTCAGCAATAGAGGGCGGAGACCGCAGGGACAACTGGGATGTCAACTGGCAAGGGTCGAGTGACATTTATGATAATATGCCAGGGCATTGAGGGCGGCTCTGATGGAAGTTTGAGGATGGACACAAAGGCCTGAAGTAAATGTGTTTTGTTGCAAAAGATCTGAGGGATTCTCCTAAGGGAAATCTTTCACACCGACATGGACAACAGGGATACACTTTAATGAAGCATTAACTTCATTTGCAAAAGATCTAAGGGTAGATATTTTTGAAGGCTGATATTTTTGTAAGCCCTAGGGGCCGACATCTTTTTGTATATAGGGCATTTTTGCCTCTTGGTGGGGGGGTTCTTATGCTTTTCTAAAATTTTTGACTTTTGTAGTCCTTTCTCAAATTAGCAAACTTTTGTAACTCATTCTGGAGCATAATATATAAAATTTACCTTGGTTACCATTGATGGTTCAATTTGCTTTCTAGTTCTTGCAAAATATTGTGCATTTTCAGGTGATTGATCAAGCTACTTCGTGAAATCTTTCTTTTTCCTTATAGCTTTGTCTCAGGTTAGCATTCCTTTCTTTGCAAAAGTAGTATTATGTAGGTTACAAACCGTGTTTACTTAATTGCACATGAGTTTTTAATTTGTGAAAATCTACTTTTACGCATGTGCATGTCAAACCTGTTTGTGAAATACTTATGCATAATCTACAGAAACTTGTTGTGTAGTCCCATATCCATCATCAGTATTCAAGTGTACCCTAAGTGTTTCATTGCTCTTGTCAATTTGGTGCATCACCATAGGACTTAATTTTCATTTTTATGCATTCTCCTTCTCCCTTTTCCTTACAAAGTCAATAGTTAGGTGACACCATAGGAAGCTAGCCTTCTCCGAAGGTTGACCTCTGTTTACAAGAAACTCACATCTTTAGAGGTCTTCCCGTGTTACACTAAGGTGTTGAACATCAGGTTCAATAGGGTGCAATTTCAGTGGATAATGTAGTTTTTGGCACGCCCGATGGGATGAGTTCCATGTGATATTATTGGTTTGGTATGCAACTAGTGAGTTTCGGACTTCACTGAAGTCATTTTTGCATACTTGGTGACTCCATAAAGAGAAAGAACTTCAGAACCAATACTATTATAGTTTATGAGAAGAGTTCAGACAAGAAGCAGCTCATTCCTTTTCAAATATTTGCAGCTATAACCACCAAGAAGACAAGGAAGATCAACATAAAGGCCAGGGACAACTTTTTTTATTCTAGAAGAGCCAAATCTACTCCTCCATCTTTGAGATCTTGTATTGCTATCCCATTCTCTATTTCACCTAGAGTGCAAGTAAATCCATCTCAGCCACCTCCAATGGCTGCTCCAAGGAATCAACCATTTGTTGCTTTCAATGGAGGGAGTCCCTTGAATTTGGCACAACACAATGACATTCCAATGGTAGCCTTGAAAAGTCTGCCAACTTTCACTAGGGAAGATCAGACTACCCCGATTGAACATATGTGAGATGTGGCTTCTTTATGTAGAGTCCACCACATAACTCAAGAAGATGTTGTTGTGAGATTATTAGTGGCTTCACTGAAAGGAAGAGCTATGCAATGGTACAGGGGCTTAATAGTCAGCTCAATTGCAACTTGGGACAAATTTGGAGACAAGTTGCATAAACAATTTCAGGATAGGTCTGATAATTTGTCTTTATTAGAACAATTAACTACAATTAAGAGGGCTCCACAAGAGAAAATGAATGATTTTAATTTTAGATTTCAAAGAACCTGGGATAGAATCCCTGCAACGGTGAGGCCTTCACCTAAATATGCTTTCCTGTATTATCTTAGAGCTATAAATAGCGATATTTCAGTCTTAATATAGTCAATGGGAGGAGTGTCTTTTCTGGATGCTTTTGAAATAGCAATCAGAGCTGAAAACAACCTAATACAATCTGGTAAACTTGCTCCTAGGCCACCAATGCCTATATTTATAGATATTCATTCAAATAGCCTTTTGCAGATACCACATTTTACACCTTTGCCACCTGTTCCAGTAGTATTAGCTGCTTCAACACAAGAAGCTGTTATTTCAAGATCTTCAAATGAGTTACAAGAGATCAAAAGTTTATTACAAACTTTTGGTAACAAACTTGTAAGCTTGGAAAAGCAGCAATCATATAACATGCCTTATCAATAGTAGAATTCAGGTCAGCAACAACAAATATCAAGATAATAGACAAGCTTATCAAGGCAACCATCAGGGACCAAGACATGGGGTAAATGCTAGACCTTTTCAGGCTTATGCTCTAGCACCTGTTAGTGTAGTCAAGGATCTTGCCCCTATTCAAAACAACTTAGCAGCAAATTATGAGTGGTGCTATCCTTGTAAACAGCCTCATAATCAAGCCACTTGCTCAAATGGACTTATTAATCAGACACTGATGGTATAGAATGCCTCAAGTTCATAGAAAAATGCACTTAATGATGCACCTCCATAACACCAAGATTATCTTACCAATGATACTACCCTAGACTTAACTAGCAAGGTGAAGAATTCATTGCATTGAATGTAGATAATTCTCCAGTTGCAGCCAACACAAGGGTGAAGAAAAGAGTTCTTGAGCTTGATCAAGCAATTGAAAAAGGAAGGGCAATAGTTGTTGAACCATCTACCTCTCAAGTGGCTCACATCCTACAAATAAATCAACAACTCCCAGTTAAGGAGTAGCCATACTTGCAAGCTGATCACATTGGCATAAACATACATCATAAAGTGAACCCAACTATACCTTATAATATTCTTGATAGTATGAAAAAGATGAATGTAATGATGTATATGTGGGATTCATTGGCTATCCCAGGTCAAAAAGATATGTTACAGTCGGCTTTGTCAAATTTCAAAGTGTCTGATCAATCTAAGTCTCCAATAGGTCAAGCTAGAATTGTATTGACAAATAATCCTCAAGAAAATGATAAACAACCCAACAAAGAGGTAGGAAAAGAAGTCAAACCACCTCCATTTTACGTGTTAGTAATCATAGGTGATAAGTTAGTTCATAACTATATGGTAGATAGTGGAGCTAGTAGCTTAGTAATGCCAAAGCAGATTGCTGACAAGCTTGGAATAAAATATCAGCCTTTAGAGAAAGGAGTGATTCAATTAGATGGTACTTCTAATAATACATTGGGTGTTATTAAGGATTTGAGTCTCACCCTTCACACTTGTCCAAATTTTTCACTTCTTCAGGACATATGTCTCATAGATCTCCCACCTTTCTTTTCTTTGTGCCTCTTAAGAGACTTTACAGCTAAGATAGGTGGTTACGTGTCAATTGATTGGTTACATATGCTATTTAGAACTAGATATGGAACCAAAGTTACCATTAAATCTGAAAAGTTGGCTAAAGATCACATTGAGCCATATAATCCATGTCCCATCAATATTGTTCATACTACTGCAGACACAAATTGTGTCATTTTTTCTAACAGTGAACTAGCTGTCGCTCAAGAACTTCAAGCAAAAGTTGTTTCTGATGTGCTGCTACATGAATGGGAAATTGAAAATGTGTTGGATAGTCCTGAAGACCTTATTCAAGATACTGGTATGGGTAATTATGTGATGCTTGAAACTGATGCAAAGATTCCAAACCTTGAAAAGGATTCAGATCAGTTGTTGCAACAACAAAGTGGACTTTGGAAAATGTTCTTTGATGGTTCTAGAAGCAAGAATGGAGTAGGTGGAGGTGCAATGTAGATTTCTCCATGAGGTGATAAGTGCTTTTCAACTTTTCATTTTTCTTTTGCGTGTTCTAACAATAGTGCTGAGTATGAAGGACTCATTCAAGGCCTCAAATGGGAAAGGAAAAGAGGAATTAACTATTTGAAAGTCTATGGAGATAGTGAACTAATAGTTAATCAGGTGAGGGGGTTGAATTTCTCCAAAATGATGCTTTGAAGTATTACAGAAATAGAGTATGGAACATAATTGAAGAATTTAATGCCTTCAATCTAATTTCTATTCCACGAAATTAGAATAAGCATATTGACAGACTTGTAGCAATTGGAGCATAGTTTGACATCCTAGGTGATATTAAAAAGGACAAAATACATCAGTATGTCAAGGTGGTTATCAGGCCGTCAATTCCTGATAACAACATTCACTGGCAGGTATTTGAAAGCGATGAACAAATTTTAACCTTTCTACTCCAAGAAGATCAATTTTTGTGGTAAATCAAGAAAAGATCAAACAACAGTATGATAATCAAGTGATATAGCTGAAGATAAATAAACTTCCTAAAGGGATGGTTACCTTGGAATCCATATTCAATTCTGATGATCAGCTTAAGAATAACAAAGTCAACATTCAAGTGAAAGAATATCATTATGAGGAAGTTAAAATTTTTGAAGGTAAGCTTCTCAAACTAGGCAAAATTTGTTCAGCTAAAGATAAGAGAGCTTTCATTGTTTTATGTCAAGAGTATCATGATTTTTTTTCTTGGAAATATTTTGATTTAAAAGGGTTTGATCCTCATATTGCACAACATACAATTGAGTTAGAACCTGGTGTCAAGCCTGTTAGAAAAAAATAGAGACCATTGAACCCCAAGCTTGAACCTTTGATGATCAAAGAGCTGACCAAATTGGTAGAGGGGGGTATTGTGTTTCCAATAAAGCACATATCATGGGTTTCTAACCTTGTTTCGGTTAGAAAAAAGAATGTTGAGATAAGATTATGTGTAGATTTTAGAGACCTTAATAGAGCATTTCTGAAAGATCATTATCCCTTTCCATCTATGGAACAAATTCTCCAAGCTGTTGCTAGTTTAGAGAGATTTTCTCTTCTGGATGGATATTCTGGTTATAACCAGATTATGGTCAAAGAGGAGGACTAGTATAAAACAACATTTACAACAAAATGGGGCACTATGGCCTACAAAAGAATGCCTTTTGGTTTATCCAACGCTGGTGCCACCTTTCAATGTGCCATGGATATGGCATTTTAGAGTTTAATTCAAAAAATTCTGCTAGTTTACTTAGATGACATAACTGTATACTCAAAGAATGTCGATGAACACTTGTCACATCTCAAGCAAGTTTTTGAAAAATGTAGAGAATATGGAATATCTCTCAATCTAACAAAGAGTATTTTTGCAGTTCATGAAGGTAAGTTGCTAGGTCACATAGTGTCAAAAGATGGAGTTACCATTGACCCTAAGAGAGTTGAAGCTATACTTGAATTTCCATTACCCAATCACAAGAAAGGATTGCAAAGCTTTTTAGGGAGAATCAAATTTTTAAGAAGATTCATTCCTGATGTTGCAAATTTATTACAGCCTTTGACTGCCATGCTAAAAAATAATGTAGTTTTCAATTGGACTAGAGAAGAAAAGCGTAGTTTTGAAGAAATCAAGGAAGCTTTAGCATCAACTCCAACACTGGTAAATCTAGATTTCTCCAAGGACTTCTTCTTGTATGCTTTTGGCAGCGTTGGTTCAATCTCTGCTATGCTGGTATAGAAAAATAGTGATAATTTAGAGAAACCAATAGCTTTCTTTAGCCAAGGGCTTGCTGATTATGAAGAGAAATATACATTTGTTGAAAAACATGTTCTCACTATGATCAGAAGCCTAAAGAAGTTTAAGCCTCTAATTTCAAACAACAAAATTCATATTCTGGTTGCACACTCAAGTGTGAAGGAATTCCTGTTGAACAAAGATCTGAGTGAGAAAAGAGTAGGGTGGATCACAAGAGTAATGGAATTTGATGTTAACATCAACATCACAAGACTTGTCAGAGGTAGAGGGCTCTATGAGCAACTTGCCTCAAACCCTGAAGAGGTACAAAAATCAGAAATTGGTGTTGTTTTGGCTAATACAAACGGGCCTCAAAATGTTCAAAATGCTATACCTGCATCAATTGCCAGTTGGGTTCAAGAAATAACCCACTTTCTTCATACTGGTGAATGTCCACTAGGTCTAGATAGAGAAAAATGAAGATACTTTATATTGCAATCAATTCCTTATGTCCTCATTGATAATATTCTTTTCAGGAAAGATCTTCAAATGGTGTCTTGTTAAGGTGTATTAATGCTGATCAAACAAAAAAGGTACTGCATGAGTTTCATGATGGAGTTTCGGGAGGTCACTTTGCTCCAAGGACAACTGCTTGGAAAATTATGAGAGTTGGTTACTACTAGCCCAACTTGTTTAAAGATGCATTTGCATGGTCAAGAAAATGTATCAAATGTGCTTTTTTTGCAGGAAAATTGAAGTTACCTGCTATGCCTCTATATCCAATTTAGGTGGAACAACCCTTCATGAGATGGGGCATCAACTTTATGGGGCCAATTAATCCACCATTCAGTGCTAGTCACAAGTGGGTGCTAACTACTACAGACTATTTCACATGGTGGACAGAGGCAGTAGCTTTGAAAGAAGCAAATGAATCTTCAGTTTTGAGCTTTTATGAAGACATAATCACCAGGTTTGGACTTCCTGACTCCATCATTTCAGATAATTCTCTTGCATTTGTTGGATTGAGAGTCACAGATTGGGCTATTAAACACATAATTCATTTGAATACTTCTTCCAATTATTACCCATGCAGGGTAATGGGTTAGCTAAAAGTAAAAATAGAAACTTGATTAGAATATTAAGAGGAATACAGAAGAGAACCAAAGAGTTTGGCATACCACATTGAAATCTACACTTTGGGAAGATAGAATAACCCCCAAGAGATCAATTGGTAATTCACCTTATGTACTTTTTTATGGTAAAGAGGCTAGATTACCTCTATCCGTAGAGCTTCCAGCTCTGGACAATGTTCACTAGTTGGAGATGTATGAAGAATAGGACCCAATGTCCATGAGATATGCAGAGCTCATGGAGCTTGAAGAATCAAGAGATAAGGAAATGAAAACTTTGGAGTATCATCAATTCCAAACAATGAGAACATTTGAAAAGAAAGCTACAGCCAAAATTTTTAAAGAAGGTGATATTGTTCTCAAATGGGACGTTCTAAAAAGCAAGCCAGGCCATCACACCAAGTTTGACAACATGTGGATGGTTCCATTTATTGTTAAAGACTACAAAGAACACAATGCATACCAACTGGCCACAACTGAAGGTGAAGTGCTTCCTATCCTAGTCAATGGGATACACCTCAAGCTTTGTTTTGAAGTCTAATAGTTTCCTCCATTGTACATATGAGGTTAGGTTTATGTTTCCAATAAGTGCTTCTGCACTATAGTTTAATTGTTTTCCATTTCCTAAGTGTTGTTTCAGCACAGTAAATATTTTCATTTTAGTTTATCCTATTCCTTGGGTTTGGGACAACCTGTTATGATCTATAAGTTATAGACACGTTTGAGCTATGTACAAAGATGATGTTTTAATTTTTTTTAAGTTTTCCTAATGACTCCATGCCCAATGGACAAGTTTTGGCCACTAGTTTCCATGTTTAATAGGCAAACATCCAGGTAAGGTCACCATAAATGTTACCCAATTTCCACCTACGGGCTCAATCAGGGGATATTATGTTTCAAATTTGAACATGGATTAAATGTGGCTCCCATAAGGGTTGAGCCTAGTGTGCAGGTGCTCGGATTTCATTAGGAAGGTCCTTATATGGTGCTACCTCACATGGAAGTCTATTGGAAAGTCTTGCCTCAGTCAGTTTTGGCATAAAGCTCATCAGAGTAGAAAGTCAGCAAGACCCTCTTGTTGTCTTGCCGACTAGCAGTGTGTTTTATCTATTTGAATACACTAGTCCCCAAGACATTCAGGTCGCCATGAGTCTTCATGCATCTCTTTGAAAGAATGGAGCACTCGCCGAAAGGTTTTGGGCTTGCCAAGATGTCCTACCAACAGTGTGTGGTCTTGGAAAAAGTTTATGTTCTCATTGTAGTGTCTCACCGACGGGCTAAGCTCTCATCGGAATGGGGGGGCCTTGTTGAGATGTATTCCCAAAAGGATGAGGTCTCGGCGAAGGGGGGCATCATCGGTGTAAGGTCTAACTAGCAGATCGTAGTCTCACTGAAACAAAAATCCCTTGGTATGATGTCTCTATGAATGATGGTGGTCTCCCCGAAATGTTTCAAGCTCACTGAAGGATAAAGGGTTCGGCATAAGCTCTTGTTGACCCATGTGAGCTCTCGCTGAGACAAGATGACTTCGGTGAGAAGTCTTGCCAATCTGTGGAGGGTCTTGTCGAAAAGAGATTGTTATTGGGGAAAGGAGCCCTTGTTCACCATGAAGGGTCCCGCCAACATTGATGACATCAACGTAGTGTAGGTCTCAGCGAAATGAAATGAGTTCGAGGTGAAGTCTCCCTGACCTGATGGTGTCTAGGCGAAGGAAAAGAGCTCAGTGAAAGATCTCACCGACCGAACAAGGTCTCCCTGACTGAAATAGGCTCTCACCGAAAGGTTATGAGTTCAGTGAAATGTCTTGCTGGGCCAGGTGGTCTCGCCGACGGAGGGTGCTTTCGTCAAAATGTGTTGTCGACTAGATAGGGTCTTGCCAAAATAAAGTGAGCTCGAGAAGAATGGGGGGAGTTCACTATGAAGTCCCACCAACCTGGTGCTGTCTTGCTGACAACAGTGGATCTGTTATAGTGTTCAGTGAGACCTCTGGCTGACAGCGATAGTCTGGATGGCATATTTTTTGATATTGATATAACTCCAGTCGCTCGCTATGAGGTCTTGCCAATCATCGTGTGTCTTTCCGATAGCTGCTATGAGGTCTAACCGCATCAGGGAGACACGATCAGTGTCTCACTGACATGTGATTCTGATGAAATGACCTTTGACCATCTAGGAATCTACGCGGCATGAGTTCGACCAATCAAAGGGAGCTAAGGACACACCATGAGCCATTTGACTATTTGAGTCTCCCCCGTGAACGAGATCAATATAGCATAAGAAATGTTGATCTACTTTGAGAATAAAGCGATGAATCAGTTTGATATCCAGGAGGTGCCATCAACAACAAAGGGCGGAGACCATAGGGACAACTGGGATGTCAATTGGCAAGGGTCGAGTGACATTTATGCTAATATGCTAGGGCATTGAGGGTAGCTCTAATGGAAGTTCAATGATGGATAGGGAGGCCTAAAGTAAATGTGTTTTGTTGCAAAAGATTTGAGGGCTTCTCCTGAGGGAGATCTTTCACACCGACATGGACAGCAGGGATACACTTGAATGCAACATTAACTTCATTTGCAAAAGATCTAAGGGCAGATCTTTCAGAAGGCTGATATTTTTGTAAGCCCTAGGGGCCAACATCTTTTTGTATATAGGGCATTTTTTCCTCTTGGTGGGGGGGTTCTTCTAAAGATTTTCAAAAATTTGTGACTTTTACAGTCCTTTCTTAGATTATCAAACTTTTGTAACTCATTTTGGAGCATAATATATAAAATTTACCTTGGTTACCATTGATGGTTCAATTTTCTTTCTGGTTCTTGCAAAATATTGTGCATTTTTAGGTGATTGATCAAGCTACTTCGTGAAATCTTTCTTTTTCCTTATAGCTTTGTCTCATGTTAGCATTCCTTTCTTTGCAAAAGTAGTATTATGTAGGTTACAAACTATGTTTACTTAATTGCACATGAGCTTTTAATTTGTGAAAATTTGCTTTTCCACGTGTGCATGTCAAACCTGTTTGTGAAATACTTATGCATAATCTACAGAAACTTGTTGTGCAGTCCCATATCCATCATTAGTATTCAAGTGTACCCTAAGTGTCTCATTTCTCTTGTCAATTTGGTGCATCACCATAGGACTTACTTTTCATTTTTATGCATTCTCCTTCTCCCTTTTCCTTACAAAATTAGTAGTTAGGTGACACCATAAGAAGTCAGCCGTCTCTGTAGGTTGACCTCTATTTACAAGAAACCCACATCTTTAGAGGTCTTCCCATGTTACACTGAGGTGTTGAACATCAGGTTCAACAAGGTGCAATTTCAATGGATAACAAGTACTATTAATGATAAAATGAGGAAGGAATGGGAAGAGTACTATCAATCAACCTATCAATCAAGACTTTACACATAGTGCATATATAAAATCAATAATAATTATCTATTAAATTCAAAATAAAGCATATATTATAATGGTAGAATGCTGCTAATTTACTGAATAAACCATTTTCATTTCATCAAATTCAAATGAAAAAAAGTCATCAGCACGAAGGGTGAAGTTCAAAAAACCACTACAACCCCTCTAAACATGTTGGGGTAGTTGACATTTCAGGTTGGACACCCCTAAGTAAAATCCTAAAGCAATACAAAGGTAAAAAAAGTTAGGAAAAATGGATATTCGATAGAAACATATATCCATTTATTAAAGTTAAAAAATTTAGATATCTATTTCTTTTACTTAAGAAACATATATTCATTTCCTAAAGTTAAGAAATGGATATCTGTTTATTTTACTTAGAAATATTGATCTATATAAATATCACTATAGATTGAAATTTAGCATTTTTGAAATATTAATATTAATAATATATATATATATATATAAGGGTAAGTGCAAAAAGATGTGGGGCCAAAAAGGGGGCTTAAGTGGCCATCTTTTTTTTGAAATCGAGAAATATTGACCTTGGACGTGAAATTGAGGATAGTTACACTCAAAATTTTGAGATGCAACAAAAACAAGGATCGAAGTCCTCCAAGTCTACTTTCTAAACTACTAATTTATTTTGAAAATGGTTGAGATTAAGGTGTTGAAAAGAGGGATGTATATAAATTGGTGCTTTTTTATAGTATTTTTAAAATCACTCCCATGAGAAATTGGCTAACAATATGTAGTTGATGCACGATTTTTTTGATAATTTTTTAATTAATATTTGATTTTTTACTAATTTTCTAAGTGGACACTTCTTGGAAAATAGAATTTTGGCCATACTACCCCTACAAATTTTGGAAACTAATTGAATTATTTTATTTTTTTTAATTTTTTTTTTGAAGAATGGAGTCTAGTTTCTAAAAATGTAATTTATTTGAAATTTCAATGAATGGTTAATTTATAATGAAAAAAATACCACACTACTTTTTGTCAAAAAAGAGACACACAAACAAATGAAATTATAGATGAAAGGATTACCATTGTCAAAAAGTGGAAAAAATTACATCATTGGATAGCTAAGAGAGAACCTAACATTACCTAGGTGTTCGATTTGTTCAACATTGAAACATGTGCAATGCTGATGGCAAGCTCAAACTTGATTATGTGAAATATTGTAGAATTTGCAAAAACACGTCTCTGGTTGTTGTGAAGGACCTCCAAGCCTTTGGGTTGGTATTCCAAGGAAAATACAAAGACTAAGGCTTGGGGATTCCCAAAGAAAGATATAACATGCATGCATTATAATGCGAGTGTGTTATAATGCACTCGCGTTATATCTTAGTTTTGACATGATTTTTTGTTTTTGTGCAGGATATGTCTAGCAAGACATAATGCGGGCACAATATTTAATGTGCTCACATTATGTCTTTCTTTATGTTAAATGCTACTTTATTAAATGTATGTTTATATATTTGTATGTTTGTATGTACATGTATGTTTGTATGTCACGTACGTATGTATGTATGCATGCTTGTATGTATGTATGTATGTATGTATATATGTATGTATCAATACATGTATATTGTATGTATGCCAATATGTATGTAAGATTGTATCTACATATGTACATGTATGCTTGTATGTATGTATGTATGTATTTATGTATGTCTTTAGAGGGAGGGAGAATTTAAAGAGAGAGAGTTGTTTAGGTAGGGTGGGAGAGAGAGAGGGAGGGAGAGACCTGTGTGAGAGAGAGATGTAATGAGAGAAAGTCTTGAGAGATGGAGAGGGGGTTGGAGAGAGATTCTAAGAGAGAGGGAGTGCGAGAGAAGGGGTTGGAGTGATAAGGACTTGCTAGGTAGGGTACGAGGGATAGAGGGAGAGGGAGAGAAAGAGATAGGGGTGGGAGAGAGAGAGGGGGGGAAGGGAGAGAGAGAGGGGGAGAGAGAGAAAGAGAGAGTTATATAGGTAGGGTGCCAAAGGGAGAGACTTGAGAGTGTGAGGGGGGTGAGAGAAAGAGACTTGAGAAATAGGTAGTGATAGGGAGTGGGAGAGAGAGGGAGTGTGAGAGTGAGAGACCTGAGAGAGGGAGAGGGTGTGGGAGGGAGTGGCCTAAGAGATGTATGTATATATGGGGATGGAGTGAGAGGGACTTATCTAGGTAGGTTTTGAGGGATTGATAGATAGAGGGGGGAGAGAGAGAGAGTTACCTAGGTAAGGTACTAGAGGGAGAGACTTGAGAGAGAGATGGGTGGGAGGGAGAGGAATTTGGAAAGAGAGGGAGTGGTAGAGAGGCACTAGGAAGGAGATAGAGATAGAGAGATAGATAGAGAAAGAGAGGGTGTTAGGGATTGATTGAGTGAGAGGTATGTAGAAATAGGGAGAGGGTAGATATAGATAATTAGATAGGGTAGTTGAGAGGGATGGAGAGAGAGGTGAGAAGTATAGATAGAGAGAAAGGGATAGGGGTTGATGGTATCTAGGGTTGAGGGATTAGGGTGGAAGACCTATAGGGTAGATGGTTTAGGGTATTAGGGATTAGGGTTGAGGGTACAGGGTATAAGGTTTAATGGTTTAGGGTTGAGGGTAGAGGGTTTAGGGTATAGGATTGAGGGTATATGGTTGAAGGATTAGGTTGAGAGTCCAATGTAAAGGGTA
Organism: Sequoia sempervirens; assembly: GCA_007258455.2. Lineage (NCBI taxonomy): Eukaryota > Viridiplantae > Streptophyta > Pinopsida > Cupressales > Cupressaceae > Sequoia > Sequoia sempervirens. The sequence goes on from VDFB02271358.1 coordinate 603,663,430, forward strand.
TAGGGTATAGGGGTTGAGGGTTGAGAGATTAAGGGTTGAGGGTTAATGTACATGGTATAGGGTATAGGGTACAAGGTACAAGGTACAAGGTTTAGGGTTTAAGGGTTGAGGGTAGAGTATTAAGGGTATAAGGTTGAGGGATTAGGGTTGAGGGTCCAATGTATAGGGTAGAGGGTATAGGGTTTGAGGGATTATGGTTTAAGGGTTGAGGGTTGAGGGTTGAGGCTAGAGGGAAGAGGGTTTCAGTGTTGAGGGATTAAGGGTTGAGGGTTTTCTTGGGTTTAAGGCTTTAAGGGTTGAGGGATTAGGATTGAGGGTAGAGGGTATTGGGTTGAGGGTAGAGGGTTTAAGGGTTTAGGGTTTAAGGGCTGAGGGTTTATGGTTTAGGGTTAAGTGTTTAAGAGTTTAAGGGTTGAGGATTTAGGGTTGAGTGTTTAAAGGTTTAAGGGTTGGGTTTAGGGTTTTGAGGTTGGTTTAGGGATTTTAAGAGGTAGGAGGGTTGAGGGAAGGGTTGATGGAGGGATGGATGGATGGATAGAGAGATGGAGGGAGAAGTGAGATAGAGAGGAGAGAAGAGGGGGAAGGGATGAAGATATGAGGGTTGAGGATTCAATGTATATGGTAGAGGGTTGAGAATTGAGGGTATAGGGTTGAAAACCTATATGGTTGAGGGATTAGGGTATATGGTTAAGGGATTAGGGTTGAGGGTACATATGGTTAAAGGATTAGGGTTGAGGGTCTAGTGTATAGGGTAGAGGGTATCGAGGTTGAGGGTTTAGGGTTTGAGGGTTGAGGATTTAGGGATTAAGGGTTGAGGGTTTAATGTATAGGGTAGAGGGTAGAGGGTTGGGGGTTTAAGGTTAAGGGTAGAGGATTAAGGGTATAGGGTTGGGGGATTAGGGTTGATAGTTGAGGGTTTAGGGATTAAGGGTGAAGACGAATGAGGGATTAGGCTAGAGAGTTTACTTGGGTTTAAAGGTTTAAGGGTTGAGGGTAGCGAGTATTGGGTTGAGGGTAGAGGGTTTAAAGGTTCAAGGTTTAAGGGTTGAGGGTTTAGGGTTGAGTGTTTAAGGGTTTAAGGGTTGATGGTATACGGTTAAGGGATTAGGGTAGAGAGGGAGGGAGGGATGGAGGGAGAGATGGAGAGATAAGTGAGATAAAGAGAAGGAGAGAAGAGGAGGGAGGGATAAATATATATGAGGATCGACGATCCAATGTATAGGGTAGAGGGTTGAGAATTGAGGGTATAGGGTTTACGACCTATAGGATTGATGGTTTAGGTTATTGGGTTGAGGGTATAGGTTTTAGGTATTATGGTTGAGGGTACATATGGTTGAAGCATTAGGGTTGAGGGTCCAATGTATAGGGTAGAGGGTATAGGGGTTGAGGCATTAGGGTTTAAGGGTTGAGAGTTAAGGGTTGAGGGATTAAGGGTTAAGAGGGTTGAGGGATTAGGGTATAGAGTTTATGTTGGTTTAATGTTTTAAGGGTTGAGGGATTAGGGTTGATGGTAGAGGGTAGAGGGTTTAAGAGTTTAGGGTTTAAGGGTTGAGGGTTGAGGGTTTAGATTTTAGGGTTAATTGTTTAAGGGTTTAAGGGTTGAGAGTATATGGTTGAGGGATTAGTGTAGAGAGGGAGGGACGGATGGAGGGAGAGATGGATAGATAAATGAGATATAGAGGAGAGAAGAGGAGGGAGGGACAAAGATATATGAGGTTCGAGGATCCAATGTATAGGGTCGAGGGTTGAGAATTGAGGGTATAGGGTTGAGGACCTGGGTATGTGTAGCATCATCATGGAAAAAATAGGCCCTTAAGTGGCAAAAAAATCAAAAAAATCAGAGTTAGGCAACTTGACATAAAAATTTGAATAAGTTATTTATATTATTTTAAAAATATGTAAGAATAGAATCTATAGAAAATTGAATGTAGTTTCTAAACTACTAGATTTGTTTTAAAAAAAAAGAAGCTATTTTGTGAAAATTTAAAATTTCAATGCAGTAGTACTTAAATTTTAGGGAAAAAATAAGGTGTTTGTCTAACCACGCTAACCACAATAAAATGATAATATTTTTTATAGAATTTGAGATATAAGTAAAGGACTCATGTTCTGATGTGATGCATATTTTTTTGGAATTTTTTTTCTAATTAAATAATTAATTATAATTTTTTTATTACAACTTTTAAAAAATATAAAAACTTGTATGTCTAACCACCTTAACTTAGTCAAAAATTTATGAAATTCAATTTTTCTTTTTTTAATCCTATAGTATGTGTATCATAGAATGTGATGCATGTTTTGGATTCAAAAAATGTGATACCATTTGAAAGCTATAGATGCTTTTCAATCATCCTATCAATCAGGACTTTAGATATAATTCAAATAGAAAATGAATAATAAATACTTATTAAATTCAAAGTAAAGAATACTTTATATTGGTGGAAAGCTGAGAATCTCCTTTAAAAACCCTTTTCATTTCATCAATTTTGGGTGAACAAAAGTTATTAGCCACATACCCATCATATTGCCACTTTTTGGCCCATCATGATCTTGCACATACCCACCTAAAGGGTTGATGGTTTAGGGTATTGGGTTGAGGGTCCAATGTATATAGTAGAGGGTATCAGTGTTGAGGGTCCAATGTATATAGTAGATAGTAGAGGGTATCAGGGTTGAGGATTTAGTGTTTGAGGGTTGAGGATTAAGGGATTAAGGGTTGAGGTTTGAGAATTGAAGGTTGAAGTTTTAATGTATAGGGTAGAGGGTAGAGGGTTTAAGGGTTGAGGGTTGAGGATTTAAGTTTGATGGTAGAGGATTGAGGGTATAGGGTTGGGGGATTAGGGTTGACAGTCCAATACATAGGGTAGTGTTGATGGTGTTTTCTGCACAATAACAACTGAGACAGAATATGAAATCCTATCTCTCTTGAAAGGTAAATCTCTATCAACAATCCTCAAGAGATAACCCCAAGTTCTCTAATGCCAGGTCTTGAAAATGAATAAATAGCTCAAATAATATGTGGAAATGCTGGTAATCACAAGGGGCCTTACAAATGAACAATGTTGGAAGTTTACTTTCATCAGATACAACAATATGGTGATGCTTTTAAACCTAAAACTAACCCATATTCAAAATAAACAACAAAAGAGATAAGGGTTTCAGAGAGATTTCTAAGACTAAAACCTAAGATCAATCACACCAATGATGAATGCTCTAGATGGATAGATCCCCAATGAAACCAATCTCTGCTTTATCAAGGACAAGCCAACAACTATATAGAGATGGTGAAATCTTTTAAGGAAATTGAAATTTTTTAGACTATGAATATTCATTCACATACCCACTAACTGGCGCAATGTAAACAAGCATCCACAGTTGAACTTAGCACAAAATAAGGCCTAGACTAACTTTACATAGCAATTTACAATCAACAAATTGCTAAAAGTATGGACCGAAGCTTGATCAACATCATTAACATTTTACCATTATTGCAAAAGAATTGAAATCTAACATCTAACATTGAGAATTGAGAGCAAGAAACCATAAAACGTCAAAGATAAATAAAAAGTTTTCCAAATCAACAACCCAATTGCATTACTTCTCTAGCATTACATAACAATTTCAAGTCTCCCTCCTCTCCTACAACTACTGACTTCTCTAACTTATCCAATTATGGATTTTACAGCCTCAAACCAACTATTCTAACCTAGTCTAACCCTTTTTACAAATAAGAAGGCACTGGCCTTATATATAAAATTACATTTTGAATCAATGGCCAGGATTTAATTCATCCAATGGCTACAATTGCACTTCTAGAAGCATCAAGCTATTACATTTAATTTGGGAGCTCATGGTACATCATCATCCAATTGCATAAAATTAGTTACATCATGGAACAATGAGAAAACAATATTATGGCAACTTGTCATTAATGAAAATTCTGATTGGAGGATGAAATCAGCTTCACGTGTCTTCTAGAAACTCCTTCCAATTGTAGACGGTTTGGGCATGGATTCTTATGTAGGTCCCACTTTTAATATTTGAATTGAACTCTTCTAGATTTCCCTTTTGGCACGAATCCATATGCAAGTCCCCCTTTTAATATTTATTTAATCCTGAAAAAAAGATATCATCATTAGTAGCTCACATGTTAAAAATCCAATCCAAATTAAACATAAATAAAATTTTGGCCTTTTAAAAACTTACATTTTTTTATGGAAACTTTTCATTTTTGGAAATTTTTATTTTCAATTTTTTTTTCTATCTCAAGAATTTCATTTTCAGAACATTTTAAAATTTCAAGAAAAAATTCATTTTCAAAATTTTCCATTATTGGAAAAAATTTCAAGAAAAATTTCCATTTCGGGAAAAAAATTCATTTTGAATTTTGGGATTTTGAGGGGTTCTTGTAAATTTCCAAAAATGGAAATTTCAAGATTTTGAAGGGGTCTTTGAAATTTTGGGGATTTCCATCAGGGATAGAAATACCTGAATTCCCTACAAGGTCAAAATCCCCTAAACATCATAATTTTTCTTTCTAGAAGCAATTTTCAAAAAATTCAAAAAACAACCCAGCCTAATTTTTCGTCCTCTGTCCATGGGTGAAAAAAAATACATATAACATTGAAAATCCCCTTCAAAGTGCCCATTTTCAAATTCTAAGATAGGTGAATTTCCCCTAGGGACTCAAAATATCATCCTCATCAAACCTAGTCTAGAATTAATCCCAAAATAACCTCCCAAGAAGAGAAAAACCAAAATTTGACCAAGCTAAGAGGTAGAGATGCAAAAGAAAAGAGAGAGTTCCTGCCTCCAGTGGGGCGTGTGTGCGAAAATTGCACAACAGTTAGAGGGTATAGGGTTGAGGGATTAGGGTTTAAGGGTTCAGGGTTGAGGTTTGAGGGATTAAGGGTTAAGAGGGTTGAGGTATTAGGGTAGAGATTTTACTTGGGTGTAAGGGTTGATGGATTAGGGTTGAGGTTAGAGTGTATTGGGTTGAGGGTAGAGGGTAGAGGGTTTAAGGGTTGAGGATTTAGGGCTTAGGGTATAGGGTTGAGTTTTTAAATGTTTAAGGGTTAAGGGTATATAGTTGATGGATTAGGGTAGAGAGAGAGGGGTGGATGGAGGGAGAAATGGAGGGATAAGTGAGATAGAGAGGAAAGAAGAGGAGGGAGGGAGGGATAAAGATATTTGTAGGTTGAGGATCCAATGTATATGGTACAGGGTTGAGAATTGAGGGTATAGGGTTGAGAACCTATAGGGTTGATGATATAGGGTATTGGGTTTAGGGTATAGGTTTGTGGGATTAGGGTTGAGGGTACATATGGTTGAAGGATTAGAGTTGACAGTCCAATGTATAAGATAGAAGGTATTAGGGTTGAGGGTTTAGGGTTTGAGGGTTGAGGATTGAGGGATTAAGGGTTGAGGGTTTAATTTATAGGGTAGAGGGTAGAGGGTTTAAGGTTTGATGGTTGAGGCTTTAAGGTTAAAGGTAGAGGATTGAGGGTATAGGGTTGGGGGATTAGGGTTGAGGGTCCAATGTATAGGGTAGAGGGTATAGGGGTTGAGGGATTATGGTTTAAGGATTGAGGGTTGAGGGTTGATGGATTAAGGGTCATGAGGGTTGAGGGATTAGCATAGAGAGTTTACTTAGGTTTTTAAGGGTTCAATGGTTGAGGGATTATGGTTGAGGGTAGAGGGTATTGGGTTGAGGGTAGAGGGTAGAGGGTTTAAGGGTATAGGGTTTAAGGGATGAGGGTTTAGGGTTTAGGGTTGAGTTTTTAAGGGTTTAAGGGTTGAAGGTATAGGGTTGAGGGATTCGGGTTGAGGGTGCATATTGTTGAAGTATTAGGGTTAAGGGTCCAATGTATAAGGTAGAGGGTATCGAGCTTGAGGGTTTAGGGTTTAAGAGTTGAGGATTGGGGGATTAAGGGTTGAGGGTTGAGAATTGAGGGTTGAGGGTTTAATGTATAGGGTAAAGGGTAGAGGGTTTAAGGGTATAGGGTTTAAGGGGTTAGGATCAAGGGTTTAAGTTTGATGGTCCAATGTATAGTGTAGAGGGTATTTGTGTTGAGGGTCTAGGGTTTGAGGGTTGATGGAAAAAGCATTAAATGCAAGCAGTGTAAACTTGAAAAGTTGTGCAAATTTTGTTTTGCAACTTGCATGACCAAACAGACTATTCCAACACATCTAAATGGGTATTTTTATGCTTAGTATGGTCCTCTTTCACACCCAAACATGTAGAATGACTCCGAGCTATGTTCAACTAGCTCAATCCCTTAAGCGTCCAAAGTGCAAAAGGGTAGCAATCTTTAACAAAAATTACTCAAAAATTGTTATTCTTACAAACTCTCCATCTAAGCCTATGGGATCATGTTGGGACCCTATATAATAACCTCTCTCAGTTTTTGTTATCTCGGAGTCATTTTCCCATGGTGTCTAATTTTCACTTGATGGAAAAAGTGTCAAATGCAAGTAGTGTAAAGTTGCAAAGTGGTGCAACTTTCATTTTACAACTCGTGTGACCAAACGGATTGTTCCAACACATCCAGATGGGTACGTTTACACTAGGAATGGTCCCCTTTCTCACCCAAACACGCGGAATCACTCCTAGCCACGTTCAACTAGCTTGATCCCTTAAGAGTCTAAAGTCCAAAAGGGTAGCAATTTTTGATGGGCTATTACTCAGAAACTGTGACACTTACAAAATATTTGTGTGAACCTATGGGATCATGTTGGGCCCCTCTACAATAACCTCTCTTAGTTTTTGTTATCTCAAATTCATTTTCTTGTGGTGTCTAGTTTTCACTTGATGGAAAAAGTGTCAAATGCAAGCAGTGTAAAGTTGCAAAGTGGTACAAATTTCATTTTGCAACTCATGTGACTAAATAAACTACTCCAATGTGTCCTGATAGGTACGTTTACACTAGGAATGGTCCTCTTTCACACCCAAACATGTGAAATCACTTTGAGTTGCATTCAACCTACTTGATTCTTTATGATGGCATGCAAAACAATTGAAAAGAGAAACATACACATGACAGTTGAGAAGTCTAAGTTTTCCACATAAAAAGCATGTGATCATCCTCAATTCTAGCAAGCGTAGGACATTTTTTAATTATCCTCATTTCCCTTACAACAATATACAACAAATTGTAAATGCGTACAATGGTGGAACTTGGAAACAATTTATTTTTCCTCAATTAACAACTTTGGTTATGAAGAATTTTGTCATTTTTAGTTGAAATAATTTGCTATGCTTGAAAATTGGAGTCTAAGAGAAGCAAGTGATGCTCTCACGTACATTTATTATTTGGTGTGATAAATAAAGTTTCCACCCTTGAGTCCATTTCTTATTTGTATTAGAAATTATAAATATTTCTCCCAACTCCATTTCCTATACAAGAAATAATATTGCAAAAAGTTGACATATACATCTTTTGATGTGTTTATATGGTGATGGATCAAGAACATAACAATTCATTCTCTAGTATAAGGATTATGTTGTGGAAATTTTTAAAGACTATTCAAGATAAATTTTTGTATGATAATGTGTCAAGAAGTTAACTACTCATCATCTACTATAAATATTATATTTTGCAAGTGTTGTGAATATTATGTATCCTTTGCTTAATTGAGTTATTCCAATAAAAAAATAGAATATATTGGAATCTTTTTATGAAACATTTCATGGAACACCAATTGAAAATGTGTTTTTTTTTTCTTTTAGATAAAGCATTTCATGGAACTCTTTAGATTAAACTGAATTGAGATATGTAAGAACAAGGGAGCATTAGGAAATACATTGCTCAAATATCTTAAATAATCCTTCTCTCCTGTTACAATTTTGGGTGGATTATTGCTTTCAAAGTATTGTGAATGCTTTTCCTATTTTCTAGTTGATAGTTTCCATTCTAGAAGGCTAATCTCTTGATATATATTATAATAATTCTTAATCAATTATCAAGTTCATAATCAGTGCATTTATCTACAATTAATCTTTTCTTTTCAATTTTTGCAATTTTAAAATTTGTAACTCTACTAGTATTCCTAGAAATATTGAAGTTGTTTAGAATCAACTAATAAAGTTGTTTAGCGTCAATCAATTAATATTCAAGACAAACCATGAAGGACAACAATGATAAATGCTAGGGCTAACCAATTAATAAGTATACACATGAATAAGTCAAACATGTACATGTGAATAAGGGAAGCACAAGTACTCAAAAACACCTAATCCTTGAAGTATACACATGAATACATAGTATATGCAAATCAATACAAAGTATATCCATGAATACAAGGTATACGCATGAAAACACATAAGTCATAAATTATACATTGGAATTTACATGTAAGTCTCAAAGTATACATGTAACCTGTAAAGTATACACTTGAATACATGTAACTCATATCTATTGAACCATGGATTTATAATGAAAATATGGACACCATAAATAATTTTTTTTGTATTAATCAAATATTCATGTAGTCATACATCAATATATGTTGATATAAGTATAAAATATATCTAAAAAATAGCCATATAGGCTTATGAGAATGCCATATAGGCATATAATGTCAATATATCCAATAAAAAATGTGTACAAAAATGCCATATAGACATACAACAAAGGGTGCAGGAATCAAAAGTCATTGCTCTCCATTCTCTCGAAATAAACTCTTTCCCTTTTCTTGTTGATCAGATGGTGATATGTCTGTCACTCATTTATTTTGAGGTTGAGGAGTGCTCCTAGTGTTCCTCCTTGGGTTTAGTTCTTGGTCAAGTCTTATCTATTACAATAACAAGTAAAGACATTAATATATAGAAATTACATTATAAAATATGATATATTTAACAAAATAATCACTTACCACTATCTGATGATCACTCTCCATGAGAGAAATATTCAAATTCCCATGCTAAGGCATGTTGAAGCCCTGTATAAACCATCCAAAGAGAAATTAAACTATGAATCAATAAAGGTTTGATTTTTCACTAACTAATGGCTATAACAATGAATTTAAATTGCAATTTAGTAATTTTCCTCATACCTACCTTGTGAGAGCCATTGATGAGTCTATAGCAGATGAAACACTGAGCTCCATTTCCCTATCAAAATTTGAAGGTGTATCCACTTGTAACATTTGAAAATAAAACAACAAATTATTCAATCACGAAAACTACAATAGAAATCCACATCATGGCTTATAATGTATGAGATAATGAACAAAATTTTGAGTACTTATTAAACTATATATTTATTCCTATTGTGCTTACTATTTTCCCTATCCATAGCTTGTTTTAAAGAACCCATTTTTAGGCTCTTACCCATAGGAGCAAGGTGGTGAACCATTTGATAAAATGATTTTAGAGACATGTACGATAAGTGTGGTGGCATAGAGAAGGTAGTGAACTATTTGAAAAAATTCCTCAAAGAAATGGGGTCCAATGGTGATGGAATACCATTTAAAACAGATGTGTCATGGCATTCCATCACCATAAGAACACATTTCTTTGAGGCATTTTTTTCAAATAGTTCATTGCCTTCTCTATGGTATTATGTTTGGATGGGGTGGATGGTATTGTGTTGTATCAGTTATGAGATTGAAAGTGATCATGACATGAAGAGGGAGGGGTGGGGACATGAAAAAGTGGAATAAAAGGTGGAAGGTTCCATGGATTGGTAAATTGAGAATGAGGACCTTGAAAATAATTTGGAGGGGAATTTTGGCTAAAGGGTTGGTTTCTATTCTTCAAGGAGTGAGTTGTTTTAAAAAATTTCCTAGAGAAATGTGGTATCATGGTGATGGAATGATATTCCATCACCATGAGACCACATTTCTTCAAGGAATTTTCTCATACTACTCACTTCCTTGACTATGATATTGCTTACTATTGTGCTTTGATAGATTTTTTCCAAGCATCCATGGTTTGTTAGAAAGCACCTATTTTAGGATTTTAGCCATAGCAACAAGGAAGTGAGTAGTTTGATAAAAATATTTGGTACATATGTATGGAAAATGTGGTAGAATAGAAAAGGTGGTGAGCTGTTTGAATAAATGCCTCAAAGAAATGTGGTCTCATGTTGATGGAATGACATTCCATCACCATGAGACCACATTTCTTTGAGGCATCTTTTCAAACTACTCACTGCCTTGTCTATGCTATTGCTTACTATTATGCTTTGATATATTTTTTCCAAGCATCCATAGTTTGTTAGAAAGAACCTTTTTTATGATTTTAGCCATAGCAGAAAGGAAATGGACTATTTGATAAAATGCTTTGGTAGACATGTATGGAAAATGTGGTAGCATGGAAAAGGCAGTGAGATGTTTGAAAAAATGCCTCAAAGAAATGTGGTCTCATGGTGATGTCCATTACCATGAGACCACATTTCTTTGAGGCATTTTTTCAAACAACTCATTGAATTTTCTATGCTATTTCTTACTATTATTATTTTATATATTTCTTCCAAGCATCCATAGCATAGACAAGGCAGTGAACTATTTGAAAAAATGCCTAAATAAAAAGTGGTCTCATGGAATTCCATGACAATAAAATGCAATTGGAAGCTTCTCCTACTTATTACTTATGCTATGTGAAGTAATTGCATCACTACTTATGTTGAATTTCTAAACAACTATATTGTAGTTGAAATTTTGTCATCTATCAACATCTAGTTATTAGCTATGGAATCTAAAGTAATGCTTTTAGTTTGAAAGATGCGCAAAGCAATGTAATCAACAAAATGAATACAAACTACACATGAAGTACAATTCATTAGTTAAACTCTTTATTCTATTACCTATGTATAGTTTTGTCTAAATCCACTAGCACTAGGAGGTGTTCCCTCGAAACCTCCAATATTGGCCTATTCAACATCCAAAATGAAATATTAGAATACCATTCATAAAACCATGCTATTAACATGTAATAAATTTATAATTGTTTACTAGTTACATACCTCAACGATAGATGTAGTGGAGTAATAAGTGGGTGTAGGGCTGGTGTATCCAATATCAACACTGTGACCCTAAAACTTTATTAAAATCATAAAACTAAATTAGTTAATCTTGCATTTCAAAATTTAAATTTAATAAATTAAATTCAATGAACATGCTAACATTTACCTGAGCATCGTTGTCATAGGCCTCATTTAGAATGTCAACTCCCCTCACAATCTCCATAGCTACAAATGTATCCCATGTAGCAACTTCTTGAGTGTAAGTGGGGTCATATGAACAAGTTTCCTTGCAAGCCTGACACAAATGGGATCAAAGCCCATCACTCTTAGACTCTCCTAGATGGTGCTTTAGTAGAGAGCTGGCATGTTGGATGATACTTTGGGTCAAAGAGTTGATGGCCTGCAAAGTCTCTACCTCAACACTCTCCTTTGTGATGGAAGGGATAATGATGTGCTCATGAGGTATACTAGTAAGAGGTAATCTCACTTGTTGCCTAGGATCTTGATGTGCACTAGGTCTATCTTGATTAGACCCCCCACCTCTCCCTTGGAAGTCCCTCATATCAAAATAATTTAGGATTTTGTTCAGGATGAACTCACAATATAGTTTCCTAAAGAAATATTGTGGGACTTCACAATTTTTGCATGGTGGATAATCAAAAACCATGTACCGCCTGTCACGCCCTACCGTGCAAACCCCAATGGAACTAATAACAACGGAACAATTTTTTTTTAAAAAAATTAAGAACATATAATAAACACACTTAAGTATTATAACAATGTATTAAATTACACAACTCATTCCATTGGGGACACGAGGTGACATTACTATTCTAACCCATAACAACGATAATAAGATAACAATAATTAATCAATTACGTAAATCTATTCATTCCCATTTCATCATTTAAATATCCATTAAACAATAACCATATTAATAGCATATGCACATATGACAAAACATGTAATTATATAGATATAAAGTGTTACATATTTCGATAGATACAGCATAACATAACCAACTATTACAAATGACAGTTCTTGAATAAATACAAGGCCTGAATATACATCACATCCAAATGATAGTAAAATACAACTGTCTGAACATACATCCCAATAACTACATATACAATTTACAACAAGGTCATCCCAACACACGTGGGAGACAATACATCAACAATGAATTACATCCAAAGTATATGCATCTGGTACAAGAATTACTAGATCACCAACATATTCCAAAATCTTGCAATAAAAGGTACAGCTACAACAGAAAGGGAAACCTAACGGGCTACGAAGCACGTTCCACCCAACCACCCCCGTGCTAAGAGTAGACAAGGAAGGGTCCCCGACCAAGCATGCCTAACAATAACAAAGACTAACTCCAAATAGACAACTTAACATCAAAGACCACTTAGAAACTCAACAACAAACCACTTCAGAACATAACAACAAGTCATAATCACAACATCAATGCAACTCAAGACATAATATCAAAGACTAATTTCCAACAATAACCAAAGGGAAACCAATAAATCACTTAACCACTACAAACACAATATCACTTAACAACTACAATCACAAAGTCACTTAACAACTACAAACACAATATCACTTAACACGAGGTTACAATGCTTCCAGAGAACAAAGATCATGAACATCGCACAATCACTGATTAACTGTCGACATAGGAAGAGTGTCATGCATAAATTGCCATGAGTTACCTTGGCTCAACCTTCCTAGGCTACCGGACCCCCATCCTAGGTTACCCTGGCTTGCCTCTACCGGCCGCCGGACCCTCACGCAAAACTGTGCATCCCATCTCATCTCGAGCCTTATCATTCACTTGCTTCACGAGAGAGACATTCTTTATCTTTATTAGTGTGAAAGATCCCCATTAATTCTTTTAGATTATCACTTAGTTAAACTCTAGGTGAGTTACCCTGGCGCCCCTTTGTGTGTCGGACCCCCACAAAGAGCCACTCTCCTATCGACAACACACAAGGTACAATACCACAATAGGTAACTAGACAATCATAACCTCTCCAATCCAAGGAGGAAACAAAACAAGGAAACTCACTCCGAACACAGGAGGAAACCAAATACAAAAACACACTCCTTCCAAAGGAGGTACAAATCTCATTACCCTCTCCTGTTTCCTAGGAGGCACAAATCCCCGTTCGTAGAAATCGGGTACAACAAAATAGTACAACTCTACACCATTCCCAAGGAAATACACAATTTGAACCTCTACACAAAACATCCCACTCTAGACAACTTCTCTGGAAGACTTACATAGAGCCTTAACCCCGATTTTCCCAACATGGAGAATGAAAGAAACATAATAGAATAGCATTCCAGGCAACTCAACATCTAATGTTAGTGTTTCCTAAACCCAGTCAAACACAGCTTTCAATCTTGCATTTACACAATCAAATACACCAAATTCATTCCCAACATTGAAGTATTTACCACCCAATCATTTACCTCAAATTTCACAATTAACTTTCCTAATCAAGTGTTCTAATAAATAAAGTCATATGAATAAAATAATCAACCCTCATTCTACGTTTAATAGTTATATTCATAATCGAGGTATTATAATAAACAAATTCATACAATTAAAATAAAACATTCTTATATCTCTAAGTTTCACGAATATATTCAAAATCAAGACATTTAATAAATGAACAATTAAACTAAATCACTTAATCCATATTTCAAACATAAAATAAATCAATTAATCAAAATCAACATTTTAAATCAACTGTTTGGTCATACGTCAAGTATATTTCCTCAATTAAACTATATTCTTATAATTATAAAAATAATCATATTAAAGTCATTACCACAATATATAAAATCTTTTATATAATAAAACATATTCACACATTCTAAAAAGAATTTACATATATATATATATATATATCAATATACATATACACAAAATATATTTATATATATATCAATCTATAAAGTTTCACAAATATATTCAAAACATACCAAATATTCCTTAGAGCAAGATAACTAACTCAGGGATTCACTCGCAAAACACAAACTCGAAACAAAGAACTCCACAATTAGATAAAGAGCGTGAGCTCGAGAGAAGGCAACTACATAAATCAATGCTATGAACAATTATATTCCACTACAAACTTCGCCAAATCAATGAACCAATTAGACGAGGAAAACACAAACTCGAAACAAAGAACTCCACAATTAGATAAAGAGCGTGAGCTCGAGAGAAGGCAACTACATAAATCAATGCTATGAACAATTATATTGCACTACAAACTTCGCCAAATCAATGAACCAATTAGACGAGGAAATTCAATTAACCAAAAGAACACGTACTTTAATTCTAATTTTCTAGATTAACTACAACAATACAAACTATGAGAAATCATCTATTACATATAAAATCAATTATGAAAATAATCTTAACTCCACACATATATTTTAAATTATTAAAATTATATTAAAAATAAAACATTTTAATAAAAATCATTTTACCAAAAATGTGTTACCAAATTCATTAAATATCATGCCTTTTTTTAAAAATTATAATTTTAACTAAATATAAATAAATATTTATATATTAATTATAAAACAAAATCAAATTAAAAAAAAACGTTTATTAAAAATCGTATGAAAAGGGAAAATAAATAAAAGTTAAAAAGAACAAATTTTAAAAAGTTATTATACAGCCTCGGGAGGTACTGCGTACCTCCCAAGGAAAGGACGTAGCCCCCATTGGGCTGCGTACAGTAGCCTACGGCTGCGTACAGTAGCCTACGGCTGCTGTGCGCAACCTAGTGGCGGTTGCCACTGCTGCGCCCAGTACAGGGGGGCCAGGGAATGGTACAGCGAGAGCCGTCCGCCCCTTCCCCCAACACCAAAAATTTATACTTTTATTTTATTTATATAATTTATAACTTTTTTAATAAAAAATTTAATATTATTCCGTGGCTACAAAATTCGAAATGATTCCAAAAAAAAAATACATTAAAAATCATAATTCATACTATGATCAAATCTCGAAATTTGAAAGTAATAAAATTTATTTATTTTTTATTTATTCTTTTAAATGTATCTCTTAATCACTAATAACGAATTAAATATATTTATTTTTCAACAAGGCACGCAGTACACAGTACACAGGGGAATGTACACAGGGAAAAGAGAATAGATTATATAAAGCATATCTTCATTTATTTATTTGATACACACATATATATAGGTATATAAAAATACATATATTTATGCAAAATTTACAAAAATAAGTAACATAACAATTAAATTTTCCTACCAGATACAAAGCAAATTAGGCAAATAAATTCAAACCATTAAATAATGATTTTCTTCCGAACAGTAATTTTCAGAAACAAATTTTTTTTCATTGAATAAATTTCAAAGGGTTTTACCACAGTTTTCTACAGATGATTTGATTTTCTTATTCATTTATTTTATTTTATTTTATATCAGACAATCTAAATCTAGTTATGCAAGTTTAACCTACAAAAACAAATGATTTTATTTTCAAGACAATGGTTTCAAAACTAAATTTTATTGAATATTCAAAGGGTTTTACTATAGTTTTCAACGAACAATCTTCGAAATTCTATAGCAACTAATTTATAACTACAGAATCCTCTTTCACAATCACGAAATGATTAATTTTCAAACGAAGGGCATTTCAACGAAAGTTTGATTTCCGAAACATTAAACTAAAAGAAGTAATAATTTAGAAGCACCTGAAATTCCTTCGTCTGATGAAGAATCCTTTCTGTAGCCTCCTCTCGATCTCCTCCTGCAACTTCCTTTTCCAATCTAACTTTTCTTCAGAACCACAATAATTTTTCTAGAAAACATCAAAACCCAAAACTGTCTTTTTCCTTTTCCAGAGCCAAAAAAAAAACTTCTATGTGTGAATAATTCTCTCCTAAAAATAATAAATCAAAGATTAAGATTCAATAAAGCTCTTCCGCTTTCTTTTTCAAAAAAACCCCATTTCTTATTGGTCCTTTTCCCAGCTTTTAAAAGCACAACTTATCTCCAATTTTAATTAAAATAATTTATTAAATCAAGATATTATCTATGCAAGATTTGCTAATTTAATATTAATAAAAATATAATATATAATTATCCTCACATGATTTTCTAATTTAATATTAATAAAAAGATAATATCTAATTATTCTGAACACTATTAATTTAATTTAATTTCTTAAATTTTAATTAATTTAATACTTTTCTTAATTTACAATCTATTTAAATTTAATATTTTTCTAATTCGCAATTAAATCAAATAACAATGCAACATTAATTAATTATTTTATGAAATACGATTAATTAATTAAACACTAACCAATAATTAAATAAATACTCAACAGTGAAACTACATACAAGACAAAGACAAAACTTCAGTCATAACACAACAACTCACAACAGACGACAGACTTGGGATGGGGACACTTCCAAACCTACTCCCTTTTTCAACATTTTACCCATTGGGTTAATTTATTGCTCGCCCTGTCCTGTCGAAGTAGGTGGAATCGAGACTTATTCCTGCAATCTTGCATCCAAATAAACATCAAGTAGCACATGTATATATATAATCAACATCCTATCATGAGAAGGAATTGCAGTGTAGCAGGGCACTCGTGAACGAGTGATGCTACACTGTCCTCTCACCTAATCTATTCTAACAATTATAATATCAATAACGAGCTAACATTTCTAACCAAATTGATCATAAAATAACATGATACCTAACTACTGCATCATAACTAATTATTAAACAATTGCATTATAAAATAATACTGAATTAAATAACATCACCATAGAATCATCATATTGACATATAAACATTAATGACAAATCATTTAAATAAAAAAATAATCCAAAGAACACACAGAGTATCATAAATCATACTAATAATTTCATATCAAATGATCATGTCCACTAAAGGAATAACCTCATCAAACTTCAAACCATAACAGTATCATCATAGTATCAACGTATCAAGTTAAAGCATAGAAGATAATAAGTCTAAACAGTATGAGGGGTATTACATCCCCCCCCTAGGACATGGCTTACTCCTGGAAGCCATTAAACAAAATAGGGATGGAACTCCCACAAAACCAATTAAACACTAACTGACTTAGAACCTTGATCCGTAAGGATCAACTCTTGAAACCGAAGGACGAACTGCACCCAGATGCTCGACCTGACAGATATCCACCACAGTGAATGACCTATGTGATCGATCTGCATCTCCTACTGTCGGCTCTGAAACTGTCGGACCCTGACTAAAACCAGAATTGTCCTGTTGAGGACACTCACGAGCAAAGTGGCCCTGCTGACCACAAGAGAAACATCCTGTCCCTCTGCTGAGACCCTGCACAGCTGGAGCTCTACTGAACGCCGGCTGAGAACTTTGAGCAGGCTGATCAACACGATCACGATGAGCCCATATCCAACTCCTATCTCTCTTCTTCTGCCTCCAACTTCTATCGGGTTGGGACTGAGAATTCTGCTGCCTAGATTGTGAAGGCTGCTATTGTCCACCCTTAGCGGGTGACTAATGCCCTCTAGAAAACCCTGTAGCCTGAGATCGGCCACTCTGAGAACCAACACCATAAGAAGGTGCACAACCAAACTGAACTCCCACCTGCCCACCTAAAGCCAAAGCTAAACTCTCCTCAACAATGCGAGCTTTATCTACAACTACCTGCATGGTCTTCGGCTCAAATACCCGAACACCACCACTGATCTAGGGGTTTAAACCCCTAATGAAATGTTGTACTAACATACCCTCATCATCACCTATGCCGCAAACTATTTGAGCTCAAAGAAGCGACGTTCATACTGTTCCACTGTCAAATCCATCTGTCGTAGAGCATGAAACTCATCTCCACGGCGCTGATGCCAACTATCAGAAAGGAATCGAGCTTTGAACCGCTCTAGGAACAACTCCCAAGATATAGTACCAATATCCAAATGGAGCTTCTGCTCCTCTAACCTCCACCAAGTAGATGCAAAATCCCTCAAGTGCATGATCGCGCACCTAGCCTTGGTGTTGCTACCATACGGATGCATGGCAAAGCACCTATTCAAATCAAACAACCAAGTCTCAGCCTCTGAACCACTGCCCATACCATCAAAAGTGGGTGGACGAGCTCTAAGGAGATCTCTCATGTGAGTAGCCATGTCTGCCTCAGATGGAGCTGAAACCCGATCTCTCTCTCCTACAACCTCCTGATCCCTATCCGGCTTAGGCCCCAAACGAGCAAGAGTCTCCTCAAGCAAGTGACGCAACTAAGCATCACCAATCCCTGGTTGATCCTGATGCTGAACACTAACCTCTGGCACAAACTGAGAAGCTTGATGATCCACATGATCAGAAACATGGGAAACAATGGGAGGTGCATCATGCTGATTACCTCCTCGACCACCTACATGACCATGACCCCTATGATCCCGCTTAGGTGGCATGATCCTGAAAACATATACACCACAACATAAGACAAGGTACACAAATAAAAACTCTAAACAACTAACAACCTAATGGTCCCAAAGCGCCCACTGTTTAAACTTGGGCTCTGATACCAAGTTGTCACGCCTCGCCGTGCAAACCCCAATGGAACTAATAACAACGGAACAATTTTATTTTTTAAAATTAAGAACATATAATAAACATACTTAAGTATTATAAAAATGTATTAAATTACACAACTCATTCCATTGGGGACTCGAGGTGACATTACTATTCTAACCCATAACAACAATAATAAGATAACAATAATTAATCAATTACTTAAATCTATTCATTCCCATTTCATCATTTAAATATCCATTAAACAATAACCATATTAATACCATATGCACATATGACAAAACATGTAATTATATAGATATAAAGTGTTACATATTTCGATAGATACAACATAACATAACCAACTATTACAAGTGACAGTTCTTGAATAAATACAAGGCCTGAATATACATCACATCCAAATGATAGTAAAATACAACTTTCTGAACATACATCCCAATAACTACATATACAATTTACAACAAGGTCATCCCAACACACGTGGGAGACAATACATCAACAATGAATTACATCCAAAGTATATACATCTGGTACAAGAATTACTAGATCACCAACATATTCCAAAATCCTGCAATAAAAGGTACAGCTGCAACAAAAAGGGAAACCCAACAGGGTGCGAAGCACGTTCCACCCAACCACCCCCGTGCTGAGAGTAGACAAGGAAGGGTCCCCGACCAAGCATGCCTAACAATAACAAAGACTAACTCCAAATAGACAACTTAACATCAAAGACCACTTAGAAACAAAACAACGACAAATCCAAAGGCACAACAACAAACCACTTCAGAACATAACAAGTCATAATCACAACATCAATGCAACTCAAGACATAATATCAAAGACTAATTTCCAACAATAACCAAGGGGAAACCAATAAATCACTTAACCACTACAAACACAATATCACTTAACAACTACAATCACAAAGTCACTTAACAACTACAAACACAATATCACTTAACACGAGGTTACAATGCTTCCAGAGAACAAAGATCATGAACATCGCATAATCACTGATTAACTGTCGACATAGGAAGAGTGTCATGCATAAATTGCCATGAGTTACCTTGGCTCAACCTTCCTAGGCTACCGGACCCACATCCTGGGTTACCCTGGCTTGCCTCTACCGGCCGCCGGACCCTCACGCAAAACTATCGTCCCATCTCATCTCGAGCCTTATCATTCACTTGCTTCACGAGAGAGACATTCTTTATCTTTATTAGTGTGAAAGATCCCCATTAGATCTTTTAGATTATCACTTAGTTAAACTCTAGGTGAGTTACCCTGGCCCCCCTTTGTGTGTCGGACCCCACAAAGAGCCACTCTCCTATCGACAACACACAAGGTACAATACCACAATAGGTAACTAGACAATCATAACCTCTCCAATCCAAGGAGGAAACAAAACAAGGAAACTCACTCCGAACACGAGGAAACCAAATACAAAAACACACTCCTTCCAAAGGAGGTACAAATCTCATTACCCTCTCCTGTTTCCTAGGAGGCACAAATCCCCGTTCGTAGAAACTGGGTACAACAAAATAGTACAACTCTACACCATTCCCAAGGAAATACACAATTTGAACCTCTACACAAAACATCCCACTCTAGAAAACTTCTCTGGAAGACTTACATAGAGCCTTAACCCCCATTTGCCCGACATGGAGAATGAAAGAAACATAATAGAATAGCATTCCAGGCAACTCAACATCTAATGTTAGGGTTTCCTAAACCCAGTCAAACACAGTTTTCAATCTTGCATTTACACAATCAAATACACCAAATTCATTCCCAACATTGAAGTATTTACCACCCAATCATTTACCTTAAATTTCACAATTAACTTTCCTAATCAAGTGTTCTAATAAATAAAGTCATATGAATAAAATAATCAACCCTCGTTCTACGTTTAATAGTTATATTCATAATCGAGGTATTATAATAAACAAATTCATACAGTTAAAATAAAACATTCTTATCTCTAAGTTTCACGAATATATTCAAAATCAAGACATTTAATAAATGAACAATTAAACTAAATCACTTAATCCATATTTCAAACATAAAATAAATCAATTAATCAAAATTAACATTTTAAATCAACCGTTTGGTCATACGTCAAGTATATTTCCTCAATTAAACTATATTCTTATAATTATAAAAATAATCATATTAAAATCATTACCACAATGTATAAAATATTTTATATAATAAAACATATTCACACATTCTAAAAAGAATTTACATATATATATATATCAATATACATATACACAAAATATATTTATATATATATATCAATTTATAAAGTTTCACAAATATATTTAAAACATACCAAATATTCCTTAGAGCAAGATAACTAACTCAGGGATTCACTCGCAAAACACAAACTCGAAACAAAGAACTCCACAATTAGATAAAGAGCGTGAGCTCGAGAGAAGGAAACTACATAAATCAATGCTATGAACAATTATATTGCACTACAAACTTCGCCAAATCAATAAACCAATTAGATGAGGAAATTCAATTAACCAAAAGAACACGTACTTTAATTCTAATTTTCTAGATTAACTACAACAATGCAAACTATGAGAAATCATCTATTACATATAAAATCAATTATGAAAATAATCTTAACTCCACACATATATTTTAAATTATTAAAATTATATTAAAAATAAAACATTTTAATAAAAATCATTTTACCAAAAATGTGTTACCAAATTCATTAAATATCATGCCTTTTTTTAAAAATTATAATTTTAACTAAATATAAATAAATATTTATATATTAATTATAAAACAAAATCAAATTAAAAAAAATACATTTTTTAAAAATCGTATGAAAAGGGAAAATAAATAAAAGTTAAAAAGAACGAATTTTAAAAAGTTATTATACAGCCCCGGGAGGTACTGCGTACCTCCCAAGGGGAGGACGTAGCCCCCACTGGGCTGCGTACAGCAGCCTACGGCTGCTGTGCGCAGCCTAGTGGCGGCTGCCACTGCTACGCCCAGTACAGGGGGGCCGGGGAATGGTACGGCGAAAGCCGTCCGCCCCTTCCCCCGACACCAAAAATTTATACTTTTATTTTATTTATTTTATTTATAACCTTTTTAATAAAAACTTTAATATTATTCCATGGTTACGAAATTCGAAATGATTCCAAAAAAAAAATACATTAAAAATCATAATTCATACTAAGATCAAATCTCAAAATTTGAAAGTAATAAAATTTATTTATTCTTTTAAATGTATCTCTTAATCACTAATAACGAATTAAATATATTTCTTTTTCAACAAGGCATGCAATACATAGTACACAGGGGAATGTACACAGGGAAAAGAAGATAGATTATATAAAGCATATCTTCATTTATTTATTTGATACACACATATATATAGGTATATAAAAATACATATATTTACGCAAAATTCACAAAAATAAGTAACATAACAATTAAATTTTCCTACCAGATACAAAACAAATTAGGCAAATAAATTCAAACCATTAAATAATGATTTTCTTCTGAACAGTAATTTTCAGAAACAAATTTTTTTTCATTGAATAAATTTCAGAGGGTTTTACCACAGTTTTCTATAGATGATTTGATTTTCTTATTCATTTATTTTATTTTATTTTATATCAGACAATCTAAATCTGGTTATGCAAGTTTAACCCACAAAAACAAATGATTTTATTTTCAAGACAATGGTTTCAAAACTAAATTTTATTGAATATTCAAAGGGTTTTACTATAGTTTTCAACGAACAATCTTCAAAGGTCTATAGCAACTAATTTATAACTACAGAATCCTCTTTCACAATCACGAAATGATTAATTTTCAAACGAAGGGCACTTCAACGAAAGTTTGATTTCCAAAACATTAAACTAAAAGAAGTAATAATTTAGAAGCACCTGAAATTCCTTCGTCTGATGAAGAATCCTTTCTGTAGCCTCCTCTCGATCTCCTCCTGCAACTTCCTTTTCCAATCTAACTTTTCTTCAGAACCACAATAATTTTTCCAAAAACATCAAAACCCAAAACTGTCTTTTTCCTTTTCCAGATCCAAAAACAACAGAGCCAAAAAAAAAAAAACTTCTGTGAATAATTCTCTCCTAAAAATAATAAATCAAAGATAAAGATTCAATAAAGCTCTTCCGCTTTCTTTTTCAAAAAAACCTCCTTTCTTATTGGTCATTTTCCCAGCTTTTAAAAGCACAACTTATCTCCAATTTTAATTAAAATAATTTATTAAATCAAGATATTATCTATGCAAGATTTGCTAATTTAATATTAATAAAAATATAATATATAATTATCCTCACATGATTTTCTAATTTAATATTAATAAAAAGATAATATCTAATTATTCTCAACAATATTAATTTAATTTAATTTCTTAAATTTTAATTAATTTAATACTTTTCTTAATTTACAATCTATTTAAATTTAATATTTTTCTAATTCGCAATTAAATCAAATAACAATGCAACATTAATTAATTATTTTATGAAATACGATTAATTAATTAACCACTAACCAAGAATTAAATAAATACTCAACAGTGAAACTACATACAAGACAAAGACAAAACTTCAGTCATAACACAACAACTCACAACAGATGACGGACTTGGGACGGGGACACTTCCAAACCTACTCCCTTTTTCAACATTTTACCCATTGGGTTAATTTATTGCTCGCCGTGTCCTATCGAAGCAGGTGGAATCGAGACTTATTCCTGCAATCCTGCATCCAAATAAACGTCAAATAGCACATGTATATATATAATCAACATCCTATCATGAGAAGGAATTGCAGTGTAGCAGGGCACTCGTGAACGAGTGATGCTACGATGTCCTCTCACCTAATCTATTCTAACAATTATAATATCAATAACGAGCTAACATTTCTAACCAAATTGATCATAAAATAACATGATACCTAACTACTGCATCATAACTAATTATTAAACAATTGCATTATAAAATAATACTGAATTAAATAACATCAACATAGAATCATCATATTGACATATAAACATTAATGACAAATCATTTAAATAAACAAATAATCCAAAGAACACACAGAGTATCATAAATCATACTAATAATTTCATATCAAATGATCATGTCCACTAAAGGAATAACCTCATCAAACTTCAAACCATAACAGTATCATCATAGTATCAACGTATCAAGTTAAAGCATAGAAGATAATAAGTCTAAACAGTATGAGGGGTATTACACCACCTATCCCAAAAAAAAGTCTTAATTTGTTGGTGGTGACACCAATGGATAGGAAACCTCTTTGCATTGAAGCTAATATTTTTATTTGTGTACGGGTTAGTAAATAATGAGGAGAAATCAAATTTTGTAATTTTTAGATCTTTTACATCTTTATATGATAATTTATCCTAGTAATAATTCCTAGCTGCCTGCCTCCGATCTTTCCAACTAGTTAATTGTTTGTTGATTGAATCTAAATGTTTTAACATTTCTCTTACGGAATTTGCAAGTGTTTTTCTTTCCATGGTTGAACCGTTTGGATCGTTCAACCTCGTGATCAACTCCTCAATTTGTTTTTTATTGTTTCCAATTTCACTCATTAAATTTTGCTGAGTGCTAGGAGGATGTTGAGGGATTGGTGGAGGAGATTGTTGTTGTGGTTGTTGAACTTGAGGATTTTTTTGATCTTATTGTTTCTCTACTTGTTGAGGATTTTGTTCTTGTTGTTGTTGCTCTTCTTGTTGAGGATTTTGAGGAGGGTTTGTAGGTTCATTAACATCTCCTACAAATTCAAAAAATAAATATAAAAAGAAAACCTAAAACTAACAAATTCACAACAAAAAATAAACAATCCTTACCTCTTAGACTTCCTTATCGATGTGGCAACATCCTAGTGATGAAACAACATTTTGATGAAAAATTTGCAAGATTTTCTCCTCCCCAAATGCGAGGGTGGAAATGAAGGGTTTTGGTTGTGGGCAGGAAAAAACATAGTCACAATGAAAATGATTTTGAATTCCTATTTTTTTTGCTTTTAATGCCTCATAACACGAGCATTTTATAACACGCTTGCATTATAGGCTCGTTGTTCCCGAGCATCAGGCTTAGCACACCAAGCCATAATGCGAGCACGCTATAATGTGCTTGCATTATAACGTGCTCGATTATGAACTTTCAATTTTTTATTTTTTTATTTTTGGTACAAATTAGTCCCCCTTTTTCTTGCACCTACCCATAATATATGATAGCTTTAATATATAGTAGGAAATAATAATATTAATATAATATACATTATATTTAATATAAATAGTATATGTTATATT
This sequence comes from Sequoia sempervirens, assembly GCA_007258455.2. NCBI lineage: Eukaryota > Viridiplantae > Streptophyta > Pinopsida > Cupressales > Cupressaceae > Sequoia > Sequoia sempervirens. The sequence goes on from VDFB02271358.1 coordinate 603,688,347, forward strand.
ATATAAATATAATATTATATTTGTGGTGTGAAAAAATGTACTCCTTTATATTTTCACACTTTGTTTGGGTCTTCTTAATTAAATTAGACTTAATTATGCTTTAATAAGCCCTATTTTACATTTACAAGCCTACTAAATTAATTTTTCTGAAGGGAAAACCTAACAATAATTAATCCAATACATTAACACTTTACCTTGGGCAATGCTTGTTCCAAGAATACGGACCTGGGGTGAATGGTTCCTCCCTAAGCCATTGAACCCATTCTTAAAACATGTTTTTGGTGGTGTTTTTATAATCTCAAATTCAAATTTCAATGTCGGCTTGTAATATTTAATTTTTGAGAAATTAAGGATAGATATCTATAAATACAAGGTTATTTTATCAAACAACCAGAGATTTTTCAAGAGCAATTTTATAAGAGAAAATATTATTGTCAAGAGCATTCAAGGCAAGATTTATCAAGCATTTCTTGTCGAAATCAATATTTCAAGCATCATGTCAAAGTCTTCTTGCATCATTCATATTTTTGGAGCTAACATTGTGATGTAGGTTTCAAAGACTCAAGTCAAGAATTCAAGTCATATTTCAAGTATCGATATCCATATCCATTGAATCCATTTCATGCAATATCAACATCAACATTTCAGTCCTTCAAGGGTTTGGCAAGTTGCAATATTTCCCTGTTCATTCATTATTCTGAGTTTTATTTCAATTCAAGGTTTAATTACCAAAATGGGGTTTGACCAAGGGAAACCCCCATTCACCAAAAAACAAACAATTTTTCCCTCTTTTGTGTTTTATAGATCGTAGGTTAAGAAAAATTTAAGATTAGAGATCTCTAAAGTTGCAAAAGTTGTTAAATTTACATGAAAAGTTGTCAAGATCATGGAAACTCAGGTCTTTGATTTATTTTTTGTCATTTTTGAGTGAAACTAGTGGGAAATTGCATCTTAGATCTGTCTTCAAAGGGTCTCAAAAATTTAGTTCAAGAAGCTATCTCAGGACCCATTCATCATTTTTGGACACTTAGCAACCAATTTTTGAGGCAAGTTTTAAGCATCTTCCACTCATCGAAAAAATATTAAATTGATTATTTCTACTAGATCTAGGCTTAATCTACATGAATCAAGCATTAGGTTATAGATTTCAGGTCATTTACTATTTTATTTTCATCTCCAAAACATGTTGTTTGAACTATGGCCCCGTCCACACACACATAAAGGAAACATTCCAAATTTAGTATAAAACCCTATGTTTTAAACCCACAACCTATTTTTCTATGTTTAATTTTGTTGAACCCAACATGATAAAATTTAACATACTAAGGAATGTGGTGCTCTTCCTTGTGTTTATGCACCTATTTCTTCTAATTGATATTGATTTTCATCCTATCATGTTGATCATCACTATGTGGCATTGGTAGATTTATTTGTCTTACTCATTGTCATTCATGGTGGTACAATTTTAGGTGCAACCATATTTCTCTTGGTAGAAACATGATAGTTCTTGGTTGTTGTCTTTGTATCTATTATTGGGGGTTAAGGATAACTAGTTTTTGGAGGTTTGCATTCTTTTCAAGGATCACCTCTTCCTCTCTTTCTACTTAAAATACCAACGTAGGAAACCACTAGTGTTCTTGGTTATTGTCCCTTGAAAGAAACAAAAGAATCAAACGAGCCTTCACTCAATATCAACACTCTTACAAAAGATTCGTCTAAGACAATTTTAACCTTGGTGTATCCTAAATTGATAGATACTACATGTGGGAATAACTCACAAGATATGCATCAAATTGATACTTTGAATCAAAACACTCATAGGACATCTTCAAATACATATCTTAGTAATGATTGGAGTTCAGTAGATTTTACACCCTCCTTTAAGGGAGAGTACAAAATCTCACAATCTAAAGAGTCTTGTGTATGTATGGCACCTTGTAGTAGGCAAAAGGTATCTTTGTCACAAAAGAAAGGAACATTTTCTACTATTGGTCAAGAAGGTATCTTGTCAAGGCTTCTCCAAGCCCACTTGATAGATCTCTCCCTCTAAGAATATGAAAGAAAATTTTACAAAAAAAGTTTGTTTTGTGCATATCATAGAATTCATGGTCATTCTACAAATGAATGTAAGGCTTTGAGTGATCAAATTCAATATCTTAAGGATTGTGGTGCTCTTCCTTTTGTTGATACACATATTTCCTCTAATTGATACCAATTTTTATCCTATCATGTTGCTCATCACTATGTGGCATTAGTAGCTTCATGTGTCTTGCTCATTTCCACTCATGGTGGTACATTTTTTGGTGCAACCATATATCTCTTGGAAGCAACATGATAGTTCTTGGTGGTTGTTTTTGTCTCTATGATTAGGGGCAAGGATAACTAGTTTTTTGAGGTGTGCATTCTTTCCAAGGATCCTCTCTTTCTCTCTTTCTACTTAAAACACCAACATATCAAGTATGTTGACATTTTAAATGGGGGGAATATTGTCCCATGTTCATTGCTTGAATGTTCCCTTCTTAGCGATGATAGCATACATGTCCTAGAAGATGTGAACTTTTTATTCAAAGTGTGGTCTTCATAATTCATGTGATGTGTCTTCTTCTTGGTGGTGTTAATGGGCTGATGTCCTTCGAGATTGCAATATTTGTAAGAATATAACATTCCTCTTAGTGGTGATGCTATGGATTTCATTCCCTAAGTTGTGAATATTTTATCCTTAATTTGTCCTCTCTTGGAGACATTAGGCATGATTTTCCCTAAGAGGAGACCTTGCATGAACTAAGAAAAACCCCATTTAATATCCTATTTTCAATTTGTTCATAGGTTCCCAACATAATGCAGCTTACTAGCCTTGTGAAGCTTGAAGTTACAACTTTTTCACTACCACAAAGAATAACACACATTGCTTGCCAGTAGAGCCATTATTTTTCATAGGTGTTTATTATAATGCAGCTTGCTAGCCTTATGAAGTTTGATGTTATATTGTGTGGTGCCTTATCAAAGATATCAAGAGGTATAAATTTGGTATGGCTAGTATAATGGGAGCCTATAGACCTGGCATGAATTTCTCATTGTACAGTGAGAGCTTGTTGACCTAGCATGACTTTCTCACATAGCCACTTGTGGGGGCACACCTAGTGGAAAACAAATTTCACTATCCCATGTGAGCACATTATTGTTTGAATAGTGGAAAATGAGTTCTACTTGTGAACATTTTTTTGGAAAAACAACCGAGGCTTTATCCACACCAAGTTGGAAAAATAGTTGAGGCTTGATCCACTCCTTTCTTGTTATTCTTCTTTCTTTAAGTCTTTCACATTGTATGTTTGTGTATCTTATCTTTTTGATGCATATCATATATATTTGTGTGTCCCTTTGTGCTTACGTTGGTTTTCCATGGGATCTTCGATCCTAAGGGCTTGCACAACCTCCTTTATCTTTGTCATCCTATTTGACTAATATTTGTACACATAGACCCCCTTTTGGTGCATATTTTTCTACTTTAGTGTGAGTTTGACACAAGGTCATCCTCTCACTAAACTGGTGGCTAAATATAGTGTAGAAAAATGTACTCCATTACATTTTCACACTCTGTTTGGTCCCTATTAATTAAATTAGACTTAATTATGCCTTAATAAGCCCTATTTTACATCTACAAGACTAATAAATTGCATTTCTAAAGGGGAAACCTAACAATAATTAATGCTAATACATAACACTTTACCTTAAGCAATGTGTGTTCCAAGAATAGGGACTTAAGACCCATTCACCCATGGGTGAATGGTTCCTCCCTAAGCCTTTGAACCTATTTTTTAAACATTTTTTTGGTAGTATTTTTATAATCTCAAATTCAAATTTCAATGTCGGCTCTTAATGTTTAATTTTTGAGAAATAAATGATAGATATCTATAAATACAAGGTTATTCTATCAAATCAACTAGAGATTTTTCAAGAGAAATTTCATAAGAGAAAGCATTATTGTCAAGAGAATTCAAGGGTAGATTTATCAAACATTTTTTGTAGCAATCAAGATGTCAAGCATCATGTCAAAATATTCTTGTAGAATGCATGTTTTTGGAGCTAACATTGTGATGTAGGTTTCAAAGATTCAAGTCATATTTCAAGTATCAAGATCCGCATCCATTGAAGCCATTTCATGCAACATCAACATCAAGATTTTAGACCTTCAAGGGTTTTAATCAAGGGTTGGATTAGTTGCATCATTGCCTTATTCATTCATCATTCCTTTCATGTTTTATTTAAATTCAAGGTTTAATTACCAAAATGGGGTTTGACCAAGGCAGCTCCCCATTCACCAAAAACAAATAATTTTTCACTCTTGTTTGTTTTACAAATCTTAGGTTGAAGAAAATTTGAAGATTGGAGATCTCTTAAGTTGCAGAAGTTGTCAAAGTTGCATAAAAAATTAGATCTTAGATTTATTTTTCATCATTTTCGAGTGAAAATAGTGTTAAATTGCATCTCAGATTTATCTTTAGAGGCTCTTGAAAATTCAGTTCCATTCACCATTTCTGGTCACTTGGCAACTAATTTGAGGCAATTTTTAAGCATCTTCTGCTCAACTAAAAATATAAAATTTGACTGTTTATGTTAGATCTAGGCATCGTCTACATGATTCAGGTCTTAGGTTATAGATTTGAGGTCATTTACTATTTTATTTTCATCTCCTAAAAGTGTTGTTTGAATTGTACCCCCTTTCCACACGCACATAAAGGAAATTGCTAGATCTTCCATAGAATTGACTCATGATCTAAATGTTGAAAGTTGATTCTATCTTGAAGGATCCCATTTCCTAAATAAAACCAAGAATAGGTAGGTTCATTACATCCCATTTTTCCCTATCTTTTTATAATAAGTTTGGTGAAACTATTGGAAGTTTGGATGTTTGGCATTGATGATGTATAGTTTGGCAACATGAGCATGAAGTGTACATACATTGGTTGATCCAGTGTTGTAATTGATGCCAACATTTTTATCATCATCCTAGCATATTGGGGAAATATTTTTTTTGACCTTTGTTTAGTGCCAATTGGTCCGGAAAGTGTGGTTTATCAACAATTTGGCTAAGTGTTTCCTTTGATAGTGTTGTGGTTTAGTCCGTCATTTTTTTGGGTTTTCACTTCATTGCATGTCGGTATAATCTCCTACAATCATAACTACAATTTTGAGTTTATAAGGAATAAAATTCAATTTTTTGTGACATTTTTTATGCTTTCTAGAAAGATATGAATTTGGCAGTGTGTTGCTCTATATATCGTAGTTATCTTTTATACAGTGTATTAGTGTGGGAGATTCCACACTTCTTTGCAAATAATTATTTTTTCTTGTGATGATGAAGATAAGCTATCGAATGTTGGTTGAATCAGAATTTGATGGGAAATTGAGTCTTGAGGTTGCATGATTGATGAATTACATGAGCTCTTGAAGACTGTGTTTAGGTCTATTTTGGATTGACCCAACATCATTGATGTTTAATGAAGAATATTTGAGCAAGTCTATCTTATGTGGGATTTATATTTACACCCATAATGAACTATCTTGATGAAAATTGCATTTTTATCTTAGGCACCAAGTGTGGATAAAATGCTTTAAGGATGAGATTTTTAATTTTTGTGTATGGCCAACCTAATTGAAGTTTCACCTAATGTGGGTATATATATTGTTGATGGTGTTTTCTGCACAGCAACAACTCAGACAGAATGCAATATTCTATCTCTCTTGAAAGGTTATTTTCAACAATAAATCACTAAAATCACCCCAAGGTCTCTCGGGTGTCAGGTCATGACAATGCATAAACAACTTAGATAAAATGTGAAATGCTGGTAATCACAATCAGACCTTACTACAAGCAAACTATATCCTTCAATTTATCAGATCTTGCAATATGATGATCTCAAATCCTAAATCTAACCAGATGATAAAGAAACAATAAAAGATGAGGGTGCCAGGATACGATAAGATCTAAACTATTCCTAGAATGAACAATGCAAATAACATATATCTGGAATGGACCAATCTCGAATAACCAATCCTTGATCAACCCACAAGGCAATCTCACAAGAACGGTGCAATCTTCTAAGGTATATAGATTTTCAAATCATAGATACTCATCCACAATTGAACTTAAGTACATTTAAATGCATGGTCCAGGTTGACTTCACCAGCCTACTACAATCAGATAGTTACTGGGAGTATAGACCAGAGATTGCTACCAACATTCCAAATATAAGATCATAAACATCATTCACCAAACTAAAACTAAATTAATTCTGAACACTAAACCCTAAATCTTCAAGCAATTTGAAAGATAGAACAATAAGAACCATGCAAGATAAAATAACACAAGAGATTGCACCAAGAAAACCACAATGTCTTCTATTGTATTACTTCATCAAAAGGCTGCAACAATTCAACTATTCTGATACAATATTTGCTTCAAAAAATTGAATACTATTCCTACTACAAAATACTCTAGCTCTTCTCTTCTCTTGTTGATCTCTATTACTTTCTAGCTAACCCTTTACAATGAGACAAGAATGCCATTTATAGCAAATCCCAAGATATGTCGGCCCAGCCAAACATTTTACAAAGATAAAACAATTGCCAAAACAAGTCGGCCATATGAATTCAAAATAAAGCACACATTAAATGCCATCCACCATCAAGGTCAGCCAAGACACAGTCCCCAATGTAGTCCGGTCCAATGCATGCCCTATGATAATAGGGAAGCACAAATCTCAAAATAGGCATTAACTGCCACTTCCCTTATCCTTGTTCTTGTCCAACGATCCTTGAACCTACAAAAACACCCCATCCAGCACGGTGACAGGTGGCAACGGCAATACCCTAAGCCGACATTGAATGGAATCAATTTCCTCCTTTGACTGTTTAACAATCCTATCCCAGTCATCTTTGTTGGCTTGATACTTGTCCATTACTACCAAATAGGTGGCTGCATCATCAAGCTGGTGGCCGGTTATAACATTCTCAGAGTCCGGAGTATAAACCTCATGCCACCATTCCCTGAGCTGCTCTAGACTTAGGTATTTAGGAGAAATCTTTCTTCTTCCAGTCATTACCTCAAAGAATGCAATACAACCCTCATAAACACTGGTTTGATCACCATCAATTGATTTCCTTCATTTTTGGATCTTTTTCATGGCCTTATGCCGAATCTGCAGAGCCTCAAACCATTCCCATGGATCATTAAGTCTGGAAGAAGGAAGGATTCCATCCGCAACCAATTTTTCCTTACCATGCTCCATGATGACCTTGGATTTCTACAGCAAGAGGTCAATGTCCTCTTTGTCCTGTGATAGCACATGCTCCAACAGTTCCTTGGCTTGGATCGCATCCTTCCCAACCGATAGGATATCCTTTATTGCATTATCTCCCTTCATTTGTACATCCTTCATCCAATCCATTGCAGTTTGAGCTGAAGTCTTCATCTTTTGAATCCCAGAGATAGATTCCTTGGGCAAAAATCCAGGAGTAGCAGAAGAAGAGGGGTGAAGAGATTGCAATGGTTTCATTACCTCCTCCAAGCATTTTCTAAGTCTTTCATTTTCTTTCCTCAACTCATGTTTGGTTTGGGTTTCTTTCCTCAACCTGCCAATGATCACTGCACTGGACCCTTCATACTCTTCTATGTCCTGCTCCATGGACACTAGTCCAAGGTTGATGGTCTGCACATTGTAGTCTTGACCAGTGACTTCTTCCCTAGTCTTGTCTGCAGTAGGGGTGGCAATATGGATGACCCTGTTATTCACTTCATCTCTCTCCATCTTGGAAACTACCTTAGGTACCTTCTTTTTCTTTCCTTTACCAATTTTTGATAGCATTTCATCATAATCCAAGGGAGTATCTTCAACTACCACCTACTTCTTCCTTGCTATCTCCTTTTCAAGCCAATCCGGGGCTGTAGGTTCTACTCGGATTTCTTCTGTTCGTGCCTCTTCTTGTTGTTTTTCTAGAGTTTTCTCCTTCTCCTTTTCAACTGTTTTATCTTCCTCCTTCTTAGGGAGCTGCTCACCTGGATCTTCCTTTTCAATCTCCTCTTCCTACATCGGTGATGGAGTTCTAACTGGGATATCTTCCTCCTGCTCAGGCGATTCGTGACCCCTGTTGCTTGCCAGAGAATCTTCATATTGAACTAAGGGAGACGTATGCCTTTCTTCTTCTTCAACTTCGAGCTCAGCAGCCTCATCAAAGAGTGCCCCTTCCTTGAATGGGTCCACCTCCCCACTAGTCTCATGTTCCTCAGGAGTCTCTTGCTCATGCACGCTCGGTGGAGGAGAAGCAACCTTAGATGGCTCCATGACTGGTGATTTTGATGAAGGATTCATCTTTTGCATAGTGTCCTTTGGAGAGGGAGTCCTGGATTTCCTCATGTAGACCTTGGTCTTTTCCCCTCCTGAACTCTCTACATCTACAATAGGAGGCTCATCCTTGGAGGCAACCTTACCCTTCTTCTTTGTAGTCTTGGTTGTTCTTGTCTTCTTCGGTGGTGGAGGAACATCTTCCTCTTCTACTTTTTCTGACTCTTCTTCATCAGAGGACTTACTAATCTTCAAAGTCTGCCATCTCCTCTTTCGTTTTGGCTTCCTTTTTGTTTTGGGCTTACCTTCCTTGGGGCCTCTAATCTTTATCTTGAAAGGAGAGCTCTTTGCAGTTTTCCCCTTGGGGTCATCTTCCCCGGATTCCTCTGAAGTCGACATAGGGTTGAGGTCTCCCATCAAATTGAAGGTAAAAGTTACCCTCTCGCTCTCCAACTCCCAAATTTTATGCTTTAACCAGAAAGAGGTGAATTTCATGACGGGGGCCATTAGGTCTTCTAACTCTGTGACCTCATCTTCGTTCCAATTGATATCCCCAATTGACCTGTCCTTCACAGTGTCATAGGCAGGATCCTAAACTAGGTTTCCATCATCCTCTAGTTGATCCGGGATCAACTTGACATTGTACTGTCGGATTGCATCAACAGGGAGCCTAGAGTACCTCTTCTTTCTGGCCTCAAGATCATCTTTGATGTTGGCCCAATAGTCCTCTAGGTCATCTTTATGCTAGTACTCCCTAGTAGCCTTCTTTTGTGCTTCCCCAATAATATCAAAGTTCGCTCTCTTGGAGTGAAAGGAAAAACCATATGCTGCCAACTCATCTCCTGTCGTATGTGCTAATTGAATAGAAGGGCATACTTCCGCTACACCAATTCCAAGGGGAAAATCCCCACCAAAGCCCGTTTTATGCTTTTCTCTCTTTACAATGGCATCAAATTCACAAATCTGTCTAAAAATCTCCAACAACACAATGTGATCTGTAGGGTACCTAGGTAACCTGTATGGAGCAACCAGGCATCCATCAATCCTAATGTAGGTAAAGGTAGGAAATTGAATAAACCAAGCCCCATAGTTCTTTATTAATCCTTTTGCTCCGTCTGATAGCCTCTCATGCTCTACATTTTGTAGCATCCGGGTGATATGCATAGTGAATGCATCATTAGCCCTGCGGTAGTCCTTATGTCCTAGGTGCAACTCCGGATAGATTTTATAGATTATGTCTTGTCCCAATGTCCCTCTTGGATTCAAACCCCTATATGGGTAGAATCTGGCTAGCACATACATGACATAAGAGGACATGGTGAACCTCTTGGTTTCCAGGACGTTCCTTAACTGTTTATCAATCTCAGAGCTAATAAGCCTGGCCCAATGGTAGTTGGTTCCTTGTTCAATCTTGCTAATCACATGAACCATCCAGTTCTCCAACACTCCAGTGGTCTTCAATCCTGCCACTCTACTCAAGAATGTAATTGCATCATACTTATCCGACTTGAATTTAACCCTATGCAATTGCTTAGGTAATTTGGAATGGTGGGATTTTGGTTTCTCTAACCATGAGTTGATCATCTGTTGAGCTTTGGCTGGCTCATTCTCATAGTATGTTTTAGCTGTGTCTATGTTCAAAGCACACACAGAAGACAGATTTGACATGTCGAAGGCCTAGGAAATGGAGACAGGACTATAGTTAGCCATAATTCTTCCCTCAGTACTGAAAACCCTTTGTGTATCGAAGTCGTACTGCCTAGCACACTCCAGAATCAGCTCATAACATTGAATTGCTGGGGGGAAAACTGCCACATGCACTAACCCAGATTTCATCATTCCCTACCTCAAGACTAACAGATCCTTGTCTGCCATCCTCTGCTTAAATTCTTCATATCTCCAGGCCCCTACATTGGTGTCAAACACCTCAGCCCACATAGAGGACTTCCTACTTTCGGGGAGCTGACCTTTGATGTCCAATCTTAGCCTTTCTGCCTCTGAGATGGAAGACCCCTCCGTATCACCCTTAGATTTTCCTGCAGCTGCCCTACTTGACTCAGCCTGCACACAAAGGACATCATTAGTATTCACTTATCATGCATTTTCCAATCCAAAGGTTAGCCTGAAATCAAATAAAGTAGTAAAATCCATCACAAGTCATCAATCTTGGAAAATCTGGGAAAAAAGAACCATCCGGGAAAACAATGAAACCCGAAAAAATCCAGTCGAGGCAGAATTTCAGAGAAATCCAACCCAGATGGATTCTTGCTGCCAAAACATCAACAGTTAAATAAATCATTAGTTCTACCAAAAGATCATTGGATTATCATGTAATTCATTTATTGGCAACAAGAAATTAGCATTTAGCTTTTACTCCATTAATCCTATCCTTAGAAAATCGGAAGAAGTGCAACCAAACAGGAAAACTGGAAAAGTTCGGATGGGACGGATTTTCGCGGACAGTTCGAGGAACCCCGAAAATTGCTATGCCCCGTGGAATCAGCCAAACCCGGGAAAATCCAAGTGCAAAGGAATTCCGTGAGAACTTCAGAAACCCGATAAACGAAAATACGCGAACCAACGACCGAACAATCATGCAATCTTTTTATTTGGATTCTAAATCGATGGTAATCAACAAAATTTCAGCGTGAAAATGATTTTCAAGTTCCCTACGCCCCCAAATGATGCATTCCCATAGCAGAACGATGATGCCCTAATTTTGATAACCAGACCTCCGCCATTAAAGCCCAGATAAGCTAAAATTCTCAAGAAAAACTATCATATGGACGATCATCCAATGTGTGCAAGGATTCCTCAAGGTATGAGCAAGTTGGGCTAGACATGAATCATGAAACAACGGAAACCTCACTAAACCTTGGCAAACTCGGGTAGATGAACTGAAACCCTAACCTTCACAAAATAGAACAAATAGTGCGCTTAGGGGTAAAGTCCTACTCAGATGGGTTCATATTCACGCACCTACCAGTGAATAGATAAACACGAGCATGGTCAACAAAGCTCCGGTGTGGGTTTAAATCCTACCCTAATTTGATGAATATGAAATCATGATCAAACAAGAGCCGACCCGAGACAGCTACCAGTCAACTTGAAAAAAGAAACTCAATCATTACATGAACAAATGGAAGGGTCACCGACAACTTACCATGGAGTATCCCAAACGAAACTCAAACTTGAAGAAACAACTGCAAAATGAACATGCCCAGGCAACACAAATCGAGACACCGACACCCAGCAATCTATACGCAAGCTTCCTGGGATCAATCCAATCTTCAAAGCTCAAATGAAGCTTTTAATCGCTAGAGCAATCAGCAAGTGAATAGATTAAATCGAAATGACTCCTAAAAGGTTTCAAATCTGCCCATATACTCATCTTAGAAAAGGTACCGCAAGCATTAATGAGCGACAAGACACTTTGACGAATCCGGAAACCCGAGTCCAAAATGGAATTTTAGAAAATATCAAGATACGCAGAAATCCGGATGAACACAGATTTCATGGAAAAGTAGAAACCAGGAAAATAACGAAGTTCAGGTTTTTGGCAAAGTCTGGGAAAATCTGTCTGAACCGGAAAATCCCAGAATCGGGAAAAAACCAGGATTGCGGAAAATCCAGCCAGAAATAGACAAAGACCCAGGGTCCCGGGAAGTCCACCGGATCCAGAAAATCCCAGAGTTAGGTGAAAACCCAGATTTGCTTAAAACTCAATTTTAACCAATTCAAGCCTCGGGGCAAGATCAAAGCCAGTAAGACCAACATGTCTAGACCTCAAAAAGATAAATCCAATAAAACCAAAAGTCAAAAGGCATCCGAAAAGAGGGTCCCTACTCCAAGTGGGGCGTGTGTGCAAAAACTGCACAACATATATGAGATCATTATTGAGGTTCTATAGGGGAGTGTAATTTATAGTGTAGAAGAGTGCAAAAGGAATATATGATATGAAAATGTGATAGAGAAGAGAAGATTGTATGTGAATTATGGCATGTATGGTGATTCACCTAGATGTGTGTGATGCAGTGTTAAGAAGATTTTGAATAGAGAAGAGTATCAATTCAGACAGTGTATGGATTATTTTTATACGTCAATTGAACTATAATCTAGTATATGAAAGATGTTATTGAATCAATTCATTTAGGTAGTGCATCCAACCCTTATTTGTTCTTAATTAGTGGGTTGTGAGCCTTTTTATAGAGTGTGTCCTGGCAGTGAGCCTTTGTAATATCTTATATCCAAATATAATATATTGTTAGGTAACCCTCACCAAGATTTTTCCATTTTTTGGTTTTCACTTTAAAATACTAGTGCTCACATGTCATGTGATTCTGTGGTTGTATTCATGCTTTGATTCTTCATTTGAGTTATCTCTATTTAATTAATTGGATGAGTTGTGTTTAATTGGTTTAGAGGAATACTAATTCACCTCCATCTTAGTATTTTGGGTGTTCAAGAATTGGTATTAGAGCTTGATCACTTTTGGAAGTGAAACATAGATTTTTGGGACCCTATGGGCTTCTCTTAAACTCCTAGGGTTTTTCACCTAAAAGGAGAGAGATAGAGCCAAAAATGGTTATGTATCACTCACATTAGGATGTATGCAATGTTGTTTAATGTAAAGGAACATAAATAAATGCAATTTTCTAATCTAAATGATTGAAAATGAATGCAAAAGTGAAATCAAAGCTATGTTTGAAAACACATTGTGATATGCAAATGATGAAGAAAATGAATGAAATGTGCAAAACAGGAAGAGATGGGTCAAATCAGAGTGCACCTGGGAAAAGTGTGATGATTTTGGAGTGTTTTGAGTAATGGCTAAGATCATTGATTTTTCATAGTGGGACTCATTCACCCAAGGTGGCAAATTAGTCCACTTATAGGTGAAAAACCATTGGGAGTTGGTTTCTATCAGTCGGGATCCAGAATTTAACAAAATTCATATTTTTAGTCCTAAGGTGGGATTTATTTTCCATAGATGGTGAATTAGTCCTCTGCCAATTTTTTGAAAAATTAGGAGACAACTCTGCAACACCAGATCTGGAAATGTCTGCTTGTCAGGTTGCCGAAGTCAGTTCTATAGAAACAGACAAATAACTCTCTCCAAGCTTGAAATTGACTTAAGTTGACTTGAAGCACCTAGTTGACTTGGAAATCAATCTTCAACACCTAAAAGCTTATCAAATCTGCATACAAAGAGTTGCAAACAAACATGCAATAGGGGAAAAATGATAAAGGGTTAGTGAATAGGGGTTTTCCTTGGTCAAACACCACTTTTGGTAATTAAACCATTAAAAAGATAATGAAATGAAAGAGAAAGATAAACTAATAACATGCAAGTGCTAACAACTTACCTAACCCTTCGATGTTGAAAGTCTGAAGTAATGTTGATGGCTGCTTCAAAGTGCTTGAATAGTACTTGAAAAGATGATGTAAAATGCTTGAATACTTGAGTGAATAGGTGGATAAGTGATCTTGATGAATGGGGATTGTAGGAGATGTAAAATGAGGTGAAAATCACTTATTTATACAATTCTTGTGCCTTAGTATCCAATCATACCTCATCATAGGCTGACATCAAGTGATTTTGAATAAAATCCTAAAAGAAAATTTAAAATATTTTGAATTTGGGGCCAAGGGGGACTCATTTGCCACCCATGGCGAATGGGTCCCACCTAGGACTTGAAAACATGTGTTAGGAAAAATGTTGTATTTAATGTTGTTTGTTGGGGTATTATTCAAAAATACACTTAATTACTACTTATGAGGGCATAAGGATACCAAATAAAGCATAAGAAAGGTGTAAATAGTAAAAATATGCCTAGAAACACATGAAAGTTGTTAGAAGACTTTACAACACTTCAAAATAGGACTTGCTAAGTGATGAAAAGTTGATTTTTAGGTGAATTATAATGAATAGAGTCTAGAAGAATGTATAAATGTCTTACAACACTTCACAACACCTTCACAATATATCATTCTTTGAATTTTAGTACATAAATAAGCATTTTCAAGCCATGTTACAACATAAAATCCAAGTAGCATAGTTCCAAAACCATGAAACAAGACCTAAAAATCCATGAAAATGATAAGGGGCGATTTTTCTTTGGCACATTTAGCCCCCACTTTAGTGAGAGGATGAACCTGCTTCAAACTCACACTAAAGTAGCCATGGACATCGAGGGGAGGGTTCAAATTCACTTACATTAGCCAGATGGAATGCAATGATCAAGAGGGATAATCAAGCCCCCAAGATGAAGATCCCATGGAAAACTAAACATAGAAGAAAGGAACACACAAGTGTTGAAATGAATTGAATGAAGCTTCGATCGTCAATCCAACTAGTTGTGAAAAGAGATCTAGGCTGATTGTTTGAAAAAGAGAATGTGTAATAACTCTGGGGGTACAAAAATTTAGGCTGTCCACGGGGTGAGAAGGCCTAACTATATACTCACTTTGGGGCCATGGAACTAGTTGTCCATGGGGAAAGAAAGCCCAAAAAGGTAAGATACATATGCTAGTTGGTATGCACTCATAAACACAAAGGTGGCTATGGAGAAAAGTCATGTCACTAGGTGGGCTTCCCACTCAACCATGTTAAATTTATACCACTTGATAACCTTAACAAGGTGCCACAAGGGAAAATTATCATGAACAAAAATAAAAGGTACCACATTCATGCAAGTTGTGTTACAGTGTGGCAAAAAGAAAATGAAAAAATGTAAAATGTAAAATGCTTAAGATGTTCAAAGGAATCTTGTTAGTTCATGCAAGGTCAGTCACTCAGGGAAAATTGTGTCTAATGTATCCAAGAGAGGACCAATCAAAGAAGAGTATATTCAAAACTTAAGGGATGTATTGCATCACATCAAGCCACCAAGAGGAATGTAATATGCTGAGAAAGATCACTCTTATGAAGGACATCACTCCCAATGGCATCCACAAAGTGAGAAACACATCACATAAACAACAATGCTACACTAGGAACCAAGAGTGAAAATGAATTATGGTAATGTATGCCCCCCACTTTAAAAGAATTGCTACACATTATTATATGAGAAATTACTTTAAAGAAGAAAGAGAAAGAAAAAGTAGTAAGACATGAGAGCCAACTTGGAAAGCTCTATGCAAAGTCATATGTTTCAAAATTAGGCTATGCCATGTCAAGGAAAATGAAAACAAAAGAAAGAAGAGTTTCCTCCCAGAAAAGAAAGCACACCAAACACATAAAGGATCTATGGATTTGGGGTCAATATGTTTGTTGCTGCAATGTTTTTATGAAAGAGCTTGGAACTGTCATCATTCCCCAAAGCACATAGAACTAGAAGAATGACACCAAGAGAGCAAAAAAAAAAGGAAAAGAAAGCCCATTTTGGGTCAAAATGGAAGAGACATTGCATTCACCATGCTTTGCAACATCCCTAAAAGGAAAACACTAGTGAAAAGAAAGAAAACGAAAAGGCGAAAGGAAAGTGAAAAATATTTTGGGTCATCATGAAGGAGAAATTTCAGTCTCAATGCCTTGCGTCATCCCAAAAAGGAAAAAAAGAAATGAAAGTGAACAATACAAGGACCGTTTGGGTGAACATCGAAGATACATAGGGAATCTCTTGCTTTGCGTCATCCCCAAAAGGAAAAAACAAAACAAAAAGAGAAAAAGACAATGCATGAAAAAGAGAAAAATAGAAGTACAAATAGAAGAAGTGTATAAAGAGAGGGAACATCAAACACATGATATGCACATGAAAATAAAAGAAAAGAAATAAGTAATGTAGATGTAAGTCAACCATTAACTAAGGTATTGGTTTCTCAATCTTAAATGGTTAAGCAGAAAAGGAATAACATAGTTAAGAAACAAAGACAAGTGCATTACAAGGACAAGGCTAACAACTTCTTGCCCGCCGCCACCCCCCCTGCCAATAAAGTGGAAAGGAAAGAATGAGCCAAGGTGAGTTATGGGAAAGGATCATGCAATAGTGAGAATAGGGAATTCTACAAGTATGACATGATGAAGGGATTTGGTTGATTTAAGGTATGATGGGGAAACAATCGGTGTTAGTGAAGTGATACTTATCTAGTATGTCCTTCAGTGTCTAACATTCTTCTGTTCGATGGCCAAGAATATGATGATATTTGCAAAATGGTATGTTTGATTCTTTAGGGAAAATAACCAACCTACTCACAAGTGGTAAAAGTATAATACCTTTGTTTAAAATCAATTGAAGTCTCCTTTCACATTTAGGTGGAGGATGTGTGGGAAACTTGATCTTGAGTTTATAAGGTCATTTTCACTTGCTAGATTTTCCTTGTTCATGAATAGAAGGAGGAAGAGGACCCATAGGGATCTGAACATACTTATCATTAGAAGGAGATAATGGTTGTTCACATGGAAGGAGAATGATTAAATTAGGAGGAGCATTCAAGATCACTATTCCAACATCTCAAAATATCCTAGGTTGAAGAGGATGTCTCTGAAGATGGGAAGGATCTTGATATCCTAGTCCTGTTGTGTGTGCTTTGGTTGATTGTTGTTTAAGAAGTTCATGGACGTCATGTTCATTTTTTGTGTCACAACCTTGTTTACTTAAGATAGTGAATCCTTTACCCTATGTTTCCTCAAGGTTTATAGGAATTTTTGTGACTTTGTGCTCATAGGATGTTTGGGATTGTGGTGGTTTAGAGGAACTAGGTCCACTTGAGGGAGGAGGCTTAGGTCCTGTATTGACTTTAGGATGTAAATATGTAAAGTGATCAAGAGGTACAATAGTGGGAAGGTCTTGTGATCTCATAGATGGATAAAAGGCTGCATTGGCTTCTAGGTTCTCTAGGCAATCATTGTAGAAGTTGTGCATGCTATCATCATCTTCTCCAATGATGTCTTCTTCATGTGGAGGAAAATCATTAGGAGTTGGAGGAGCATGTTTGAGTTCAAGATCATTATGGTCACAACCAAAGGCACAATTGGACATGTCTACCAATGAATTTAATGAATTCCAAATTTTATTGAAAGAAAATGCCATAATACTAATAAAAAAAGGTTCAATAAATGATGAAAAATAGAGATTCTACAAATGAAAATAGAATGCAAGAAGAAGAAACTGTAACCCATAAAAATGCCAAAAGAATTTTTTAAATGCTAATAAAAAATTGCAGAGGAACTCATTCGCCCTCGGTGGAAAATGAGTCCTAGTATGAATATTTTTAGTTTTTTTTAGAAATTTAATGTTGATTTCAATGCTCTAAAAAATGCAATTATAGATGCAGAATGCAGATTTTGACTTCTTTCAATGAGATGGTATGCAAAAATGAAATCTAAATGAAGTTTGATCTAATGCAAAATGAAAAGTCCTAGAATGCAATAAAAAATTAATGTCCTAATTGAATGCTAATGGAAATGGAAACTAAGATGCAATATGTGAATGAAATAAAAAATGAAAAGTGTTCAAGAGTTGGGTTCACCAAAATGAAACATAGATTTTTGGGACCCTATGGACTTCTCTTACACTCATAGCATTTTCACCTAAAAGGAGAGAGATAGGACCAAAAATGCTTATGTATTACTCAAATTAGAATGTATGCAATGTTTCTTAATGTAAATGAACTTAAATAAATGCAATTGACTAATCTAAATGACTGAAAATTAATGCAAAAGTGAAATCAAAGCTATGTTTGAAAACACATTGTGATATGAAAACAATGAAGAAAATGAATGAAATGTGTAGAATAGGAAGAGATGGGTAAAATCAGAGTGCACCTGGGAAAAGTGTGATGATTATAGAATGTTTTCAATTCTGGTTGAGATCAATTATTTTTCACCATGGGACTCATTCACCCAAGGTGGTGAATTAGTCCACCTATTGGTGAAAAACTTTCGAGAGCTAGTTTCTATCTGTCAGGATCCAAAATCTGACAAAATTCATATTTTTAGTCCTAAGGTGGGACTCATTCACCACAGATGGAAAATCAGTCCTCTCTCAAATTTCTTAAAAACCAAGAGACAACTCTGCAACACTAGATTTGGAAATGTCTACTTGTCTGTTTGTTGAAGTCAGTTCTGCAGAAAACAAACAAATAACTCTCTCCAAGCTTGAAATTGACTTAAGTTGACTTGGAAATCAATCTTCAACACCTAAAAGCTTGTCAAATATGCATACAAAGAGCTGCAAAAAAACATGCAATAGGGGAAAAATGATTAAGGGTTAGTGAATAGGGTTTTTCCTTTGTCAAATCCCACTTTTGGCAATTAAACCCTTAAAAAGATAAAGAAATGAAAGAGAAAGATAAACTAATAACATGAAAGTGCTATCAACTTACCTAACCCTTAGATGTTGAAAGTCTAATGTAATGTCAATGGATGCTTCAAAGTGTTTGAATAGTGCTTGAAAAGATGATGTAAAATGCTTGAATGCTTGAGTGAATAGGTAGATAAGTTATCTTAATGAATGGGGATTGTAGGAGATGTAAAATGAGATGAAAATCACTTATTTATACAATTATTGTGCCTTAGTATCCATTCATACCTCATCATAGACTGACATCAAGTGATTTTGAATAGAATCCTAAAAGAAAATTTAAAATATTTTGAATTTGGGGTGAAGGGGGACTCATTTTCCACCCATGGTGAATGGGTCCCACTTAGGACTTGAAAACATGTGTTGTGAAAAATGTTGTATTTAGTGTTGTTTGTCAGGGTATTATTCAAAAATACACTTAATTACAACTTATGAGGTCATAATGAGACCAAATAAATCACAAGAAAGGTGTAAATAGTGAAAATATGCCTAGAAAAGCATGAAAAGGTGAAAAGGTGAATTATAATGAAAATGTGATTTTTAGGTGAATTATAATGAATAGAGCCTAGAAGATGTAGAAATGTATTACAACACTTCACAACAACTTCACAAGACATCATTAATTGAATTTTAGTACCTAAATAGGCATGTTCAAGCCATGTTACAACATAAAATCAAAGCAACATATTTCCAACACCATGAACCAAGACCTAAAATGCCATGAAAATGACAATGGGCCATTTTTCTATGACACAAGAATATCTTGGAGTTTGAACATATGGATGAAAGAAAGTACCCTACTCCTCTGGAAGAAAATTTTGCAATTAAATACATAGAAGAAATTGTATACTAGAAAAGGATGAAGAACTCAAAGCTGCACTTGAAGATCTTATCCAAATTTAAAATGGGAATAGATATTTGAAGGAAAATCTAAAAGAGGAAAACAAATGTATGAAGAAGCTAAGAGAGAAGATCAATAAATTCATAGAAAGACATAGAGAAGTTAATGAACAACTAAAGAAAGAAAATTAAGGCATCATTAGAATAAAAATACAAGTGGAAGAAAAGAAGAAAATTGAGGATTGTTTGAATGCAATAGGATTGAACAAGAAATGGTAAATCTGAGAGAAGATTTGGAGAAAGAAATAATTCATGAGGAAAAATTTAAGACAAGTTATACAATGCTTGGTGAGTTAATTTATGTATAGAAAGCATCTAAAGATAAAGGTGGTTTGGGACTTGAAAGAGGAGAAATCTCTAAACCAGACTAGACGTCTAATATAAAGAAGATTAGTGAACCTAAAATAATTGAAGGAAAGAGGAACTATTGCAAGCTCTAGAATCAAAGAAGCAATACTGGAAGATTCCCTATAAAACAACCAAACCCATCTTTTAATGGTGTTTTTTATTCATGCAATAAATTTGGACATAAGGATATAGAATATAGTAGAATGAATTAAAATGTTCGACCCTTTTCTGGATAATGTTTTGCATGCCAGAAATTTGGACAAAGCTGTTGAGTGTAGAAGTTAGATGATAAATAGATTTAATATTGCTAGATCATTCAATGGCTACTGCTACACATGCAATGTATTTGGACACAAGGCTAACCAATGTAGAGCAAGATTGAATGGGGGCCAGATTGGTCAAAAAGAGGTTGTATGCTACAATTGCAAGGAACCAAAACACATTATTTATTTTTTTCAAAAATAAGAACATTAGAAAGAATGAACTTAAAAAGGAAGATGAACTAGTCAAGAAATTTGATTCAAATGATGTAAAGAAGGAAATGGAAAAATTATGGATAAAGAAAGAATAAACTAAGGAAAAGGGGAGAATCTATACCTATCTCTAGTTCATATGTTTCCTCTAGTAACTAACCCTAAGTTATGACCTAGGGGGAGCTTTACTGAAAAACATATACCCTCCTTACTGACATGATGTGTCATTGCTTGACATGAAGAGATAATATGGAGAGGAATATTATGGAGCTTTGTGTGAAAACTCTAGGAGAAAATATTTTAATGCAAAAGTTTTTAGAGCTTCTGAAAGTTGACTATGTATACAAGGTTTTGAAGTTTACCAAATTTTTATCTAAAGCATTTAATACTGAAATGGGTCAAATCAAGGAGTTAAAAGCATGATTGGGAAGGAAAATTCATTTTATTATGTCTATGTGAAGGAGAAGTAAAGTGAATAAGAAGAAGTGGAAGGATTCAATGCATCTCCCGGCAATAGATCATTAAAAATCTAACTTTCACTGAGAAATTTAAGAGGTATTATGTGTACTCCAATCTTTCCAAAAAATTTATTTAAAATAATTCTAAATGAAATTGAAGGACTGAAGGTTGTAAATGTATCAGAGAGACTGCAACTTGAATTAAAGAGGCATTCTTAAAAATTTCTATTGGAAGATCCAGTGGGTGCATTTTCTTGCACTCCCTTTAGTGTTTTACTGACTGAGGATATCAATGCATAAATGTATAGGAAATTAGAAGTTTCCAATAACGAATTATGTGTTCTATAGACAAGAGAATTAGAAGGAAATGATGATATCCTAGAAATAGAATACAAAATCCTAAATGAAAATAAATTCGATGTATGACAAAATTTCCCATTGTTTGAAGTGAAAAAGAAGTACATCATAATGGTATTATGTAGAGTTCACAATGAATCCATTTAGATTATGGTGAGTATTCAATAACTAAGGAAGCTATAAGGGATGTAACTGGTGCGTGGTCTACTGAGCTAGTTCCAGTATGAAAAACTATCAAGGTCAAGGACTTAATGGAGATGATATCTTCTACTCTTAAAGGAAAGGAATTCACCTTAAACACAATTAATTAGGAATCCGACTTTCTAGTATGTTGCAATGATTATTGGATAGAAAATTTGTCAAATAAATAGTGACTATACAATCTTTGCCACTGTCGCTCACATTGCACATAACATGATTGTAAATAGAATTGTTATAGCCTATGTGATTTACTCCGACAACACTTGATGAAGAACCTAAAGGAAATCAAAAAGAGATAAAAGCACACATTTAGGTATGGTATTTTGATAATCTATTTTATTTAATACTTTATGAAGGAAGTACCAATAATTGGGAAAGTGGAGCATGGAAAAGTACAAAAATGGTTGCACATTAGATAAAAAATTATATAAGAAATCTTGGTGGTTTAGATGCTCAAGATGATGCTCTTGCAACATTCTTTGGAATGTTTTAAATGAGGATGAATGAAAGAGTAAAAATATCTAAGAGTGTGTTGGAAAGGTTCTTAGGAGACATTAATTTCTTTATCTCTATTGAATTTTGCTTCATGGAAGCAATTGAGCCTAGAGTTGTTTGGATTTGTGAGTTGTATTATGAAGTAACTAAGGAAGAATTTGTTCATTATGCATAAGTACTTTTAATAATTACTAAAGACCTTAGCATATCAGGATTAGAGAACAAGTCTAGAACTAAAGCCTCTAGTATTTCTAAGAGAATAGGTAAGAAAAGGAAGAGCACTATCTTTCCTCTAGTTGAAATTAAGCAAGAATATGCAATGAAAGAAGAAGGAAGGAGAGATGATGCTCAATATGAGAATGAAAGTAGAATCATATTTATAAGTGCATAAGACATGGATGAAGCCATGAAAGCCTTACAAGAGGCAACCCCTGGAAAAAGCATCAATACATCATTGTCTACTATATAAAATTTTAGAAACTTCATTGATTCACTAAAAGCATATGTATCTAGATTAAAAGAATAAGTTAGAAATATATTAGAAGCAAGGAATACAAAGAAGAGTCTAGAGGATGTCAAAAATGTGTAGATGCACATCATAGAGTTATGAAGGGATTGAAGGATACTCAAATTTTCAAAGAAGCACAAAACTTACTATCATATTGCTTGAAGTGGCTAAACATCACATGGAGTTTAAAGGATGCAATGAACTCAATTGAAACTCAAATAGGATGTGAAGCATATATTCATGATTTAATAAGAGACGAGAATAATCAGAAATGGACTAGCATTATTTAGCTGCTTGAAAATATCTTTTTCTTGTAGAATTAGAGGGAAGAAACAATCAAACAATATGTGACATTAAGTTACTTAGTGAAGATAAAGAGCATTCCTATATCTATTTCCCTTTCCAATGTATATAAACTCCCAAAAATAAATCTTAACCCTTGCAGTATGGAAGAAAGAGAAGAGTCTAATGGAACTTGAATTATAATGGAAAAAATTTGTGAAAGAAAAAATACTTTTGGAAGAAGGAAAATCTACTTGGCAAGATATTCCAAAGAAGCTGAAAGGATATACATCTTGAGGTTGATATGTCTTATCTTTATCCATAGAAGATTCTTTTTTGGGGAGAGTCAACATATATATATATATATATAAGGGAAGCATATTGATCCTTTGCACCACCTTTTCCATTGATTTCAAAGGGAGAGAGAGTGGAAAATCATTTTTGTCAGACACTTGGGAGCAATAGTTACATTTTGGGAAAGATGGTTGGAAGACCTTTTTGGGAGACAAGTTTTGAATCAAGTTCTCAAAAATGTTTTTGATATGCATGTTTCCATCAATGATAAAGGGGGAGATTGTTGGAAGTTTGGAAGTCTATCATTGATGATCCAGTTTAGAAACATGAGCCTGAAGTGGACATACATTGGTTGATCTAGTGT
The DNA here is from genome assembly GCA_007258455.2 of Sequoia sempervirens. Classification (NCBI taxonomy): domain Eukaryota; kingdom Viridiplantae; phylum Streptophyta; class Pinopsida; order Cupressales; family Cupressaceae; genus Sequoia; species Sequoia sempervirens. Next base: position 603,711,673 of record VDFB02271358.1, read on the forward strand.
TTTCATTGATGTCAACATTGTTATGATCGTCATAGCATAATGGAGAAGTATTTTTGATGAATTTTGTTAAGTTCTAGTTGGTCCAAAAAGCATGGTCTATCAACAATTTGGCTAAGTGTTTCCTTTGATAGTGTTGTGGCTCAGTGCATTAGTTTTTGGGTCTACACTTCACCTCACATTGGTATAATCTTCTATATTTATAACTAAATTTTTGAGTCTCTCAGATGGAGGAGAATTCAAGTTTTTATGACATTTTGTACAGTTTCTAGAAAGATATGAATAACAACGTGTGGCTTTGTATATCATAGTTATCTTTTGTACATTGTACTAGTGTGGGATATTTCACACTTCTTCATAAACAATTATTTTGTCTTGTGATGATGAAGATAAGCTAATCAATTTTAGTTGAATGGGAATTCAATGGGATATTGAGTCTTGAGGTCACACGATTGATGAATTACATGAGATCTTGAAGACTTTTTGTTTAGGTCTATTTTGGGTCGACCTAACATGATTGATATTTTGTGAAGAATATTTGAGAAACTCTATCTTATATGGGATCTATATTTATATCCATATCATCCTATCTTGATGTAAATTTTATTTTGATCTTAGGCACTAAGTTTGAATGAAATTATTTATAAGGATATGTTTAATTTGTGTTAGGCTGACCTAATTTAATTTTTACTTGATGTGGGTATATATATGAGATCATTACTAGGGTTCTAGAGGGGAGTGTGATGTATGGTGTAGAAGAGTGTGAAAGGAATATATGTTATGCAAATGTGATAGATCAGAGAAGGTTGTATGTGAATTATGACATGTATGGTGATTCACCTACATGTGTGTGATGCAGTGTTAAGCAAACTGTGAATAGAGCAGAGCATCAATTCAGACAGTGTGCAGATAATTTTTGTACCTCAATGGAACTATAATCTAGCATATGATAGATGTTATTGTATCAGTTCATTTAGGCAGTATTTCCAACCCTTCTTTGTTCTTAATTTGTGGGTTGTGAGACTTTTTTTGGACAATGTGTCCTAGCAGTGAGCCTTTGTAATATCTTATATCTAGATATAATATATTGTGAGCTAACCCTCACCATGGTTTTTCTTTTTTGGGGTTTTCCACATAAAAATACTGGTGTTCATGTGTCATGTGATTGTGTGGTTGTATTTGTGCTTTCCTTCTTCATTGCAAATATTTCTATTTAGTTAATTGGATGGGTTGTGTTTAAATAATTTAGAGGAATATTGATTCACCCCCCCTTCTTAGTATTCTCGGCGTTCAATAGAAACATTCCAAGTTTCGTATAAAGCCCTATTTTTTGGACATATAACCTATTGGGGACTTATCATAAAATAGAGCAAGGTTGTGGAGATCATGCCTAAGAAGAATCTACTAAAAATGTTCGTTTGGAACAAGAGGTTGATCAAAGATTCCTCTCCCCAGAAAGGGAGGATGCTCTCAATATTGTTGTTCCTTCTAGCAGAATAATTAAGTGGGAGTATGATGAGGACAAAGATGATGTCAGAATAAAGGCTTGCAAAGTCTTTATGAGTGATGACGCATTTTTCCAAACTAAGTATTTTAAAGACTTTTTCATCCAACTCAAAATTTAGGCCATCAAGAAAAGGATTGAAGATGCAAGGAAAAAGTTGACCCCTCATTGTAGGAGGCTGAGAAAGATGAAGGATAAAATAACAAAGGAGATTGTTTCCATTACAGCCTAGGAGGAAAGGAGTTTGGTCAGAGCAAGTGGTATTTTAGTGTTTTTTGGGTGGGATCTCACATCATCTATTACATTAGATGCAATAAGGAAGTATCCTAATGCTTCTATTTCTAAAGAGAACTTTGACAATAACATGTTTGGTTTGGGGTTTAGCCCAAAATTGCATACCCTTCCAATATGGTCTATGGCACCAAATACTAGGAAACCTAAGGTTGTTAAATTAGTTAAGGAATTAATTGGTGCTATGGTATTGAAGCGATCTACTAAGATCTCTCCAACAAAAGTTGCACAGTTGAAAATGCATGCTTTAATGTTGAGTGTAGATACAACTCAAATCTCATAGGATAGATATGAAAAATTATTGGATAAGTATAATAGGCTATTCTATGAGCTTAATAGAATGGTTGCTACTACTGCTAGCTCAGCACAAAAGAATTTTCCCTCTCCAAATTCCTCTTACTCTTGTATATCTTCACAAGACAGGGGGACTTTGTCATTAAGGATCCAAAGTTTAAAGGAGGAATTGTGGATGGAAAAAGTCAATGCAAAAAAGACTAAGGAGAAAACTACAAAAGTAGCCACTAGTATTTTTGATGATATTGTAAAGCACTGAGTTTTTAGGTTGGTGCATATGTCTGATAACATTTGGAATGTTTATAAAAACATTCATGAAGCTCAATAAAGGTATATTCAGGTACAAGCTACCTCCCAGAATGATTGGAATAAGAGGAATGCTAGGGTGGGTGCTTTAAGAGAAATGATACCAAACATGAAAGAGGATCATGAGGCACCTACACGCATCCCCAATATAATAATGAAAGTTGAATTATTAAGTGAGATTTTAGTGTTTCATGGAAAATTGGATGTACAACTAAAAAACAAGATGAAGATATTTAGTGATATGGAGGGGCATGGAATGCCTACAATAGTGAATGAAGAAGGGGAATTGAAGGATTTTAGCATTTGGAAGGATGAGTTGGGAGGTCTTCTCCCACACTTTAAGGAAGTAATCACTCTCATAGATTATACTATGTTGAATGTTGTTGCGGATGATATGATACCTGGATTGAGGTCAACATGGATACATTTGTCAAAGAGGCTAGGGTATTAATTGATGCCATATATAATCAACATAACACTAAGGTGTAGAAATTTTTAGATATAGAGTGGCCCACCAAGGAGGAATATAATACATGCTCAAAAAATTTACAAATTAAGCCTTTGGTAAAGTATTGCAAAAAATATATCCTCTTGGTCAAATGATGACATGTGTGTTGGCATGATGCTAAAGTTCTTTCTCTCTATTGCTTTTATGTTTCTCCAACATTTTGGGATGCATGTGGAAATGATGTCTAGCCCACAATTGGTGTTGTTGCAACAAAAAAGGATGCCTTTTGGAAGGCGGGAGTTATCTTTTTCAACAAAAGTGAACAGGGGTTTTATCTCTGTAAGGAAAGCTAGATGTGGAAACAACTCTCCTAACATCAAAACCTCAGGGAAGAACGCAGAGACACTTTTAAATTTTTACAATTACAGTCAAATTAAGATGCACTTGAAAGCAATAACAGAAATAGAGTATTTGACAAACACATATGAAAACCAAATTTACATGGGAAAACCCTTATAGGAGAAAAACTCACCACACCAAGAGAAATCACTTTGTATTACAGTAATGGAGATTACATACAAATATTAGACTTATCTTTCTAATGTCATTTTACAGCAACATTCATGTTATAGTCTTCACATAATAGAATTCATCCACTAATCATACAATCACACAGCAATCCATTGATCCATCAAACCAGACATCATCTGCTACTCTAGACTATATTCATGTCACCCCTATCTGTTGAGCTTCCTCTCAGAACTGCCACAATGAATTTTCTTCCAATGGTTCCCATTTGGCTTCTCTGATTGGTTGACTACAAGCCACATAGGATAGTCTTCACATGATCAAAAGGCTTCAAACTATGTTGGAATGTCGGTGAGACACAAGAAGTGTCTTCCCAATGCCACAAGACCCGATTACATGTGATCGCCAAGAGTCGCCTCCATCGGCAAGAGGTTACATTGATATCACAAGTTGCGCCAACTTTAGTATTTCTATCACTCAGACATACCGCTCTTTGGTGAGACATTATACTGATGTTCAAAGTCACCTCAAAATGTTATACCATCGGCAAGACTTACCGCTCTTGCCAAGACATCCCACCGAGCCTTCATGTTATTCTAAAGCATCCAACAATTGGTGAGACTTATCATTTTCACCGAGACATAACACCGAGGTCTCAAGTCATATCGAGCACCAAATAATAGTTGGTAAGACTTATCACTTTCACCTAGAGTTCTTATCGAAGTCACATGTTACACCGATGAAATCATTTAGTTAGACACCACACATTGATAAGACTTCATATCGAAGTGTGTTACACCGATGACTCCAAGATTTTCCCCATTGGCGAGACCTCTCTTCATCGCTGAGACTTCTTCCCGAGACCCTTGTGTTACCCTCAGTGAATACTATTGGTGAGACATTCCTATCGGTAATACTTCTTACCGAACACCCAAGACTCTCCCCAAAGGCTTCAACAAAAAATGCTATTAGCGAGACTTTAGCTTTTGCTAGGACTTCACACCAAAGTAAGCCTTTCGGCCAAGGGTCTCCCTGATATACAATATGAATGGCCTGTCGGCCAGAGATCTCCACTCGGCATAGGGTTATAATGACAATCACAAGTCATAGTGATAAGATCCTTCAGCATGACTTAAACATTGTCTTGGCAACCTGTACAAACCACAAGATCCAAATCTGCTAGTTGGCCAAACCCAAAGCATGTCACACGGACCTGCCTCTCCTAGAGGTTTCAGTCTATGGGATTGAGGCATATATTTCCAACAATCTCCCATTTGAAAAAGATCACACAGGAGCCTCTAGAGCACAACAAAACTTACTAAAAATCATGGGCACTAAGGCCCATTGAAGTGGCACACCACCTGAAATTGTCTGTGCTCACTGGCTTCGTCAATGCATCTACAACATTCTTTGGAGTATCAATTTTTCCAAACTGACCTTTCCATCCTCCACCATATCCGTACAAAGTGGTATTGTACATCTATATGTTTCTTCCTTGTATGGAAAGTAGGATTCTTTGCCAGAGAAATTGCACTCTAACTGTCACAAAAAATAGTTATTTTCCCTGCATCAAAACCAATGTTAGAGCACAAATGTTTTAACCAAACTGCTTCTTTACAAGCATGTGTAGCTTCCATGTATTCAACCTTTGTAGTGGACAAAGTGACTACAGCCTACCGCTTACTCATCCAACTCATTGTACCACCATTCAACATGAAAGCATATCCACTGGTGGACCTCCTGCTGTCAATGTCCCCTACCCAATCAGAATCCACATAGCCTCAAATACTGAGAGTCCTTTGTGATTCAACCAAGTTCCCATGGTAACACAAAGCAAACTCTGAAGTTCCCTTCAAATATTTGAAAACTCTTTTCATAGCATCCCAATGTGTCCTTCCAGGATTAGCCATAAACCGACTAAGAACTCCCACTACTTGGGTAATGTCTAGCCTTGTACAGACCATTGCATACATAAGACTGCCAAAAATACTAGCATAGGGTACACTAGTCATGTCCTCCATCTCAGTAGGAGATTTTGGAAAGTCTTCAACAGATAGCTTTGTTCCCTGCAAGATTGAAACAACTAGTTGCTTGCAATCATTCATGCAAAATATCTCTAGAACAGTATTGATACACTTACTCTGATTGAGCCAAATTTTTCTACTATTCCTATCCCTGGTTATCTCCATCCCCAAAATATACCTTGCTGCACCAAGATCTTTCATTTCAAACTTAGCAGACAACTGAGACTTAAGATTAGAAATCATCAACTTACTATTGCCTATGAATAGCATATCATCAACATAGAGAGAAATAATAAGCACTCGATCACTTTCATCTTTATAATACACACAATGATCAAATTTTGATCTTACAAATCCCAAAGACAATTCAAAAGTATCAAATTTCAGGTACCACATTCTAGGTGACTGCTTTAACCCATACAGAGACTTTTTTAACTTGCAAACTAGTTTCTCTTTACCTTTCTCCACAAAATGCTTAGGCTGGGACATGTAAATATCTTCTTCAAGATCACCATGAAGAAATGTTGTCTTCACATCCATCTGTTAGACCTCTAAGTCATACATTGCTGCAAGTGACAAAAGAAATCTGATAGATGTCAGCTTAGCTATAGGAGAAAAAAATTCCCCATAATCAATTTCCTCTACCTGGGAATAACCTTTCGCAACCAACCTTATATTTTTCCACACTACCATCTAGACCAATCTTCTTCTTAAATACCCATTTGCAGCCAACAACTTTTTTGCCTTTAGGCAAGGGCACCAAACTCCAAGTGTCATTCTTTTTTAATGATGCCATTTCTTCATTCATGGCTTCCAACCAAGAGTTTGAATCAGACATTTTAATTTCCTCTTTTACAGTCCTAGGCTCATCAATGCTAGAAATCAAATCATAAGAACAAGTAGAATCTATCAAAGAGAACCCATACCTATCAGGTTGTTTTCTTTCATGAGTTGACCTCCTCAGTTGTTGAGGCTGAGGTTCTTCTTCTTCTAAACTTTCAGAACTACTTGAGCTCTCCTTAGTTTCAGGTACATTTTGAATTTTGAATTCCTCTTTCTCTGGTGTAGGAGGAATTACAACTACATCCTTATTGTTTTCTAACTTTGTCTCTGACTGCAGATCCAAGGTAGAAGGCTTCAACTCACAAAAGATTACACTTCTACTATATACAACCTTCTCTGTATCAGGATTCCAAAGCTTATATCCTTGTATGCCAACACTATAGCCAATAAAAATACATTTGACAGCCTTGTTCTCCAATTTAGATCTTTTTACATCTGGAACATATGCATATGCCTCATAGCCAAAAACACGAATGTGTCTCAAAGAGGGCTTCTTACCAAACCATGCTTCCAAAGGTGTTTTCTCAACAAGAGCAAAGTTTGGAGAATGATTTATCAAGTAACAAGCAATAGCAACTGCCTCAACCCAGAACTTCTCCTCCAAGCCAGCACTACTCAGCATACTTTGTGCTCTCTCCATCACTATCCTATTGAACCTTTCTGCAACTCCATTTTGCTATGGAGTATAAGGTGGAGTATTATGTCTCTTAATTCCATGGTTTTTACAATACCTCTTGAAATCATCTAAACAAAATTCAATACCATTATCATTCCTTAAAAATTTGCTTTTTCTTCCAGTCTGATTTTCTACAAGGTTCTTAAATTCCTTAAACTGACTAAACACTTTTGATTTACTTTTCAGAAAATATACAATTGCTCTTCTTGAGTAATCATTAATGAACGACGCATAGTATCTTGACTTAGACAAAGAAGGAACATTCACTGGACCAAAAACATCAAAATGAATATAATCTAGCAAACCAAAAGATTTATGAGGACTGGAATAGAAAGAAACACGGTGTTGCTTTCCATATATACAATGTTCACAGAATTCAAATTCAAAGTTACAATCTTCAATTCCCTCAACCAGGTTTTTATTCTTCAAGGTTTTTAAACCTTTTTCTCCAATGTGGCCTAGCCTATGATGCCAGAGCATAGTCTTTTCTGTTGGAAGTTTAACTTCCATAGAGTTTACAGAATTAGGAATTTTTACATTCTTTTCTCCATGAGTAGTTTTCTATGACTTTACAGAGACACTATTACATTGAACAACATGTGCATCAAGCTTATACAAGGTACCAATACGAACACCCCTTGCTAGCACCATTGAGCCTCTTAGTCATCTTGCAGCCATTTCTAGAGAATGTGACTTGCACTCCAATATCATTCAGCTTACTAACAGAAAGTAAGTTTCAAGCCAGATTTGGTATATGAATTAGATCCTTGATTCCCTTCACTCTTCCATCAGGGAACTGGATTCTAACTCTTCCATGGCCAACAATCTCCAAAGTTGAATCACTTGCTAAGTACACCTTTCCACCATTGTATTCTTTATACCTCGTACACCAATCTTTATGAGATGTCATGTGGATAGAAGCCCCTTAATCCATCGGCCAAACATCATCTGATGCCTATGTAGCCAAGGCTGCAATGAAGGCGTCTGCATCACTCTGAGAAGAATCATTATCAAAAGAATTCTTCTTCTTATTTTTCTCCTCTTTACAATCCTTTTGGACATGACCAGGTTGTCCACAGTTCCAGTACTTCACCTTGGACTTCTTTCTAGTAGACTTTGATCTCCCCTTTGATTTTGATTTGGATTTCTTGTCCTTCTTCTTGTCTTTCTCTTTCGACCTTCCTCTAGCAGCAAGTGCCTCCTTCGCCATCTCAAAAGATTTTCTTCTCATCTCTTCTGATAACAAAGAAGAAACAACATCTTCCATCTTGAAATTCAATGTTGTACTCCCAATAGCCATCACCAAGTGATCCCAAGAGTCTAGAAAAGAACATAATAGAAGCATACAATGATCCTCTTCATCAATCTTTACACAAACAAAAGTTAATTGTACAATTAGCATGTTGAATGTATTCAAATGATCAACTATAGACCCTCCTTCTTCCATTCTCAAAGTGTACAGCTTCTTCCTCAGGAATAGTTTATTCACCAAGGACTTCCCTTGATTAATAGATGCTAGTCTCTTCCACAAGGAAGATGTAGTCTTCTCTTCATGCACATTTAGAAGAATGGAGTCTACCAAATAGAGCCTTATTAGCCCCTTGGACTTTCTATCTGCAAGGTCCCAATCTTCTTGCTTCATGCTTGTAGGTTTAGTTCAAGACACAACAAGCCACAAATCATGATACACTAAGAGATCCTCCATTTTGAGTTTCCACAACTCAAAATTGCTGCCATTGAACTTCTCTATTTCAATCTTTCCTGACGTACTAGCCATCTCAATCTGCAATTCAAATTAACAAAATTCTATAGGACTCCCACTGAATAGAATTGACTCAAAAAACCAAACGTAACCACAAGGATAACACAACTGACCAGGCTCTGATACCACTTGTAAGGAAAGCTAGATGTGGAAACAACTCTCCCAACATCAAAACCTCAGGGAAGAACCCATAGACAGTTTTAAATTTTTACAATTACAATCAAATTAAGATGCACTTGAAAGCAATAACAAAAACATAGTATTTGACAAACACATATGAACACCAGATTTATGTGGGAAAACCCTTACGGGAGAAAAACCCACCACACCAAGAGAAATCACTTTGTATTATAGTAATGGAGATTATATACAAATATCAGACTTATCTTTCTAATGTCATTTTACAGTAGCATTCACCATGAAAAACCTTGTTACAGAACATTCATGTTATAGTCTTCACATAATAGAATTCATCCACTGATCATACAATCACATAGCAATCTGGCCATCCATTGAACCAGACATCATCTGCTACTCCAGACTATATTCATGTCTCCTCTGTCTATCGAGCTTCCTCTCCGAACTGCCACAACGAACTGTCTTCCAATGGTTCCCATTCGGATTCTCTAATTGGTCAACTACAAGCAACATAGGATAGTCTTCACATGGTCAAAAGGCTTCAAACTGTGTTGGCATGTTGGTGAGACACAAGAAGTTTCTCCCTGATGCCACAAGACCTGATTACACGTTATTGCCAAGAGTCGTCTCCATTGGTAAGAGGTTACATTGATATCACAAGTTGCACCGACTTCAGTATTTCTATCGGCGAGACATACCGCTCTTCGATGAAACATTATACTGATGTTCAAAGTCACATCAAAATGTTATACCATCGGGAAGACTCACCGCTCTCTCCAAGACATCCCATCGAGCCTTCATGTTATTTTGAAGCATCCAACAATCAACGAGACTTATCGCTTTTGCTGAGACATCACACCGAGGTCTCAAGTCATACCAAGCACCAAATAATAGTCAGTAAGACTTATCACTTTCATTGAGAGTTCTTATCAAAGTCACATGTTACACCGATGAAATCATTCGGCGAGACATGACACATCAGTAAGACTTCATATCAAAGCAATTGTGTTACACCGATGACTCCAATATTTTCCCTATCGGCAAGACCTCTCTTCATCACTGAGATTTCTTCCTGAGACCCTTGTGTTACCTTGAGTGAATACTGTAGGTGAGACATTCGTATCGGTAAGACTTCTTACCAAACACCCAAGACTCTCCCCGAAGGCTTCAACAGAAACGTTGTCGGCAAGACTTTAGCTTTCACTAGGACTTCACACCAAAGTAAGCCTTTCAGCCAAGGGTCTCCTTGATATACGGTATGAATGGCTTGTCAGCCAACGATCTCCACTCGACATAGGGTTACAATGACAGTCACAAGTCATAGCGATAAGCTCCTTCGGCATGAATTAAACATTATCTCGGCAACCTATACAAACCACAAGATCCAAAGCTGGTAGTTGGCTAGATCCAAAGCATGTCACACTAACTTGTCTCTCTTAGAGGTTTCAGCCTGTGGGATTGAGGCATATATTTCCAACAATCTCATATGAATATTCACCATTTTGAGTTGTAATATAACGACTTTTAGGAATTTCTTGAAATGTAAATGAAATTCATGTCAAATGTAAATGAGACAAATGTACAATTTGGATTGAAGCTTGTTTGCTCCCTTATGCTTGTAAAAGGGAATTCAAGGAAAATTGTATGGGTCTTTGGTTGATAGAGTTTTGATCTCATGTAAATAATTTTGTAATATAAGCATAAAGAAATGGAATTAGAGTTGAGTCTTAGATTTGAATTTGAGTTTTGTAATAGGCATAACCTTTTACAAAAATACTAGCATTTGAATGAGAAGGTGCAGATTTTGAAGCAAATACTCTCCTTATGCATTTTTCACATGAATTATCAATGAAATAATCAAGGATATTTTGATTGGTCTACATTTGTGTTTCGATTGAATGTATGATATTTTCTTTGCATTAATTCAAGGAATTAATTAAATTTCTCTAAAAAAAAAAGGGTTCATGTGATTAGATATAAGGATTTGATAAGTAGTCTCTATTTTGGAATATTTGAGTCGTTCTACTATAATGCACTATTACAATAGTCTGAATGCTAGGTTTGGTTATTGTTATATTATGGTTTGTTTCAAATTTGATTTCATCACCCTTGGATAAGGCATTGTTCCATTACTTTGGTTAATTTTGAAGTCATTGAGTTAGCCATGTCGTTCAAAGAACAAATTAATAAATAATATCATTCATTCACTCAAAATTGTTTAAATTTTCATGTGAAGTTACCCATTCTATACTTTAGGTGATTATTTGTTAAAGAATTCTCCAAATTTTTGAATGATTTAATCCAATTTGTAATTATATGAATGTATTTATGATAACAATGTATTTGATAATTGGCACAAGAGTATCATAAGATAAATTGTAGGGATTACCCTCTCGGGTCTTACAGAGCCCAAAGTGCAAAGGGAAGTCTATCAATCTTTCACCTATTCATTGGACAATCCTCACAATTATTAACCATTGAATTTGGGAAATTCATAGATAACTGATGAGATTAAGTTTAGTTCATTAAAAACAACCAACAAGTGTGATGATCTATTATCAAAGGCATCATTTGCATAGGGGTGTTGTATGTGAATGATGTTATAGGGGTACCCACTTTGGTTTTCTAGAGCCTAAATTTTAGAGGAGAACTTTTATATTTTTCTCCAATTTGTTGCCCACTAACCTAGGATTTAAGCATAAGGAGTAGCTAACCTTTAGGAAATCCTAGAAAAAAAATTATATAAACACCAGTAAATCCAACCTTCCATGCTAGAGAAAATAAATTGATGTTTAGTATCATTTTTTTCATGATATGGTAGAAGATGGAAAGGTGAACTTGAAATTTAAGGTTGACACTTTGGCGAATGTTGCAGATGCACTGAAAAAACTAGTGAGCATAAAGAAGTTTAGATGGTGTTCTGATTCCATGGGCCTTGGGGCCCTAAGTAGAGAAGTTCAAATGGTTGAGAATTAGATAGATTGGATTCACTATCCCAATTCTTGAGCTTCACATTTTTATTTTGGAATTCACCTACAAGATCCTAACATATTCCTATACTTCACTATTCTTATATCGGTTGGGATTTTTTTGGTCATTCTTAGTTGTATATAGTGTACATATGGTAAATATTGCATCCCCACTTAGGTTCCATCATTGTATATACTTGTCACTAGGTCTCGTGTTTGTGTTAGTTGTCTTGCCAAGAGTTCCCATCCTACTAGTTCCTATAGCAAAATTCACTAGCCCCTAGAGGTTTCAATACATCATGGATATTTGTTATCATTTTGATCCTAGAATCTACGACATCCATCTTTTGTATTTATAGGATATATCATTCCTCACATTAGGCCACACTAGTCCACCCATCATCCTAATGGAAAAAGATATTTGGAATTTATCATTATTTATTTGTTCTTTTGAATTTTGTTTATCTTTACAACTTCCAACTATACCTACTTGAGGTCACCACAATCTATCATATCATGGAGTTCTTTCATTGGTATACATATGGGCATATCTTATCTTTTCATGATTTCATTTTCCTAGTTGCCTTGTATTGTACCTGTTAGTTCTCAAAACTGCTAGTTGAAAAACCACAAGAGGTTACCAAGCTCTTGGTATGTTTTAGGCTAACAAACAAGGCCAATTGTTGTATTTGAACCTTCTTCTCTTCAGGCTCTACCAGACCTAGGTGGGTATACCTAATGCAAGTGAAGTAGACTTAAACTATGTGTTTCCTACTTGTGTAATCTATCCATAATGGCAATTGGAAGTGGAAAGATGCAAGTCTAATTTTCTATCAATTGTATAAGCAATATCAATAGAAAGTTTATGAATATGTTCAGTTAATAGATGTAAGATTTTGAAATAAATTTGATAAAATTAAATGATGAAATGGATAAGACTAGTGCCTTGTTGGGTAAATGGAGTCAAATGAAAGTCTAAGATAAGTGATTTGTACTTGGTAGTAACTCTAATTGTTTGGCACACTAATATTGGTTTATAACTTGTATAAACGTGCAAGCAAGTGATTGAAAAACTCTACTTACTTATCCAACTAACATAACTAGGCTACTTATAATTTATCAAAAGGATTTTAATCTTTGCTTGAAAGAATCATTTGAATAAATTATGCAAGAACATAGATAACACCAAATTGGAGACAAATTGACAACCCTAATTATATGGTTCTTCTTACTGATCCAAACAATACTTCTAGATTATTGTGATTGACTAGAAGGATTTTAATTCCTTTGGGGAAACTAATTAATCTTATCACACAAGTACAACAAATGTCCATTGATAAATTGAATATATACTTGATATACCAATTTAAATAATAAAGAGGCATTAAAATGGAGAGAACAAGATAATTGACTAACTTCAAAAAACAATTAATACCAGGATAATGCCACAGAATTAGAGATCTACCATTGACTTCTTCAAAATATTGCTTACAACATAGTCTTTAAAAATATAAACATTATTCAACTTTTCTGCTATCCATTAATTATCCCTATTCTACTACTATCTTCTCCTATATCCTTCTTTTGGTCCTGGTCTCTCTTATATATATGAGAGGAAACAAGATTCAAACCAAAAGACATGGCTTTTGATGACAAAACAGGATTTGAAACTAAACAAAACTTAAGAAACTAACACAATCATAAACATGTATACCAATTTTTTATTCTCTGAGTAAAATCCTATGGTCATTTAAGACCTATTGAAAAAGTTTATTGAATGATAGGGTTCACATCATTACCATCGACCGATTCTAATGGTTGTTTAGTTGTGTCCAGAATATCCACTGCCTGATTAATAAATAGATTGAAAGCTGAGAGATGATCAATGTATCCTTGTTTTGCATGAGTATTTGCATTGGATATGACCTCTTTTATATCATACTCTATGTGCATGAATTTCTCAATTTGCTTATGATTATTCTACAAGACCAAATCTTCATCATTAATCTCCTCTATTGCAGTGGTTAGAAATACTATAAAATATTCCTTCCAATCATCACCTTTTCAAAGATTCCATGTATCATCATGAAGTGCAAGAACCAAATTAAAGCAACTAAGATCCTCCTTGAGTTTTCTATGATACTGATTATGTGATTCCACCAAACTGTTATATTTCTGCAACAACTGATCCTTCAGAATTTGTTTATCAATGAGTTTCTTCTTCCTATCAATCATCCTTCTCTGCAATCAAATATTCTCTTTTGTTGATGAATGTCCTTTATTGAACATTTTCCAATAATCATCAACCTTCTTCATCATTTTGTTAAATTTTTCATTTATTATTTAGGACACAATATTGTACTTGATGCCTTTCATTTCCTTTTCCAATGTTTTACATTTTTCTTGGGCTTTCAAATGATGATTTTTCTAATAAGTTGTAGATCAACTTTAATGCATCTAACACTCTTTTTATCTTTCTCGAGCCATGGAGAGTACAATTCTGGAGTACAAGAGGAAGATCACTTCTCCATTTGATGTGATAACTGCTTTTTCAATTTCTCATTCTCTTTGACCAATTTTTCAATTTGTGCTCTAGTGATTTTTGCCACATTGACATTCAACTTTGTAGTTTCTAAGGGATTAGTATCCCCAACTCTTTTGAACAAAAGGTTTCCAAATACTTGATTAGGATTGTCAATCACTGTTGGCCTCTTCTCATGAGGGTATAACAACCAAATAAGTAAGGTATCCTCACTTGGATTTTATCCAGACCTCAAATATATCTTATCACTAGCCTCCTCTATAAGGGTCATTGTTGTATCCCCTCTTTTTCTGAAACTGTCAAAAAAAATTGCAAGCTCATGTCCCATATTGGTAGCAATAATACCCCAACCTCTTGGAGTAATTCTCTACCTCTTTCAGGGGCTATGGATTGCATCTCCCTGTCAACTTCTTTTTTTAATTCTTCTAAGACAACAACTTCCTTCTCAAGAGTAATGTATTTCTCTTTTTGTCTTATTTTCTTCCCCTTATACTCATAAACAAACAATTTGAATTCAAGAGTTTTAACAAAATCATTATTAGAAATGAATTCATGACCAACCTTGACCCTAATGTCATTAGATAACTCATCTGATGTTTCAAATTTTACAAGCTCCTAAGGGGGCTAATATTGTGTGATCATAGGGGCCTTTATCTATGCCACTGGTTCTTCATCTTCATTACTCTATTTATCACAGGTATGTGCAAGATCATGATGGGCCAAAAAGTGGTGATATGATGGGTATGTGTAGGGTATGTGGCTGATGACTTTTTTTTGCCCAAAATTGATGAAAACAAAAAAGGGTATTTAAAGGAGATTCTCATCTTTCCACCAATATAAATTATGCTTATGCTTTACTTTGAATTTAATAAATAATTATTATTTATTTTTTATTTGAATTACGACTAAAGTCTTGATTGATAGGTTGATTGAAAAACATCTATAGCTTTCAAACGGTATCACATTTTTTGAATCCAAAACATGTGTCACATTATATGTTTCACATACTATAGGATTTAAAAAAATTGAATTTCATGAAGTTTTGACCAAGTTAAGGTGGTCAGACATACAAGTTTTTTATATTTTTTAAAAGTTGTAATAAAAAAGTTATAATTAATTATTTACTTAGAAAAATATTACAAAAAATATGCATCACATCGAGACATGAGTCCTCTACTTATATCTAAAATCTTATAAAAAAATATTATCATTTTATTGTGGTTAGAGTGGTTAGACACACACCTACTTGTCATTTCTTCCCTAAAATTTAAGTGCTACTGCAATGAAATTTCAAATTTTCACCAAATAGATTTTTTTTTTTTCAAATAAACTGAGTAGTTTAGAAACTAAATTCAATTTGCTACAGATTCTATTGTTACATATTTTTGAAATAATATAGATAACTTATTCAAATTTTTACATCAAGTTGTCTAACTCTGATTTTTCAAATTTTTTTGGCACTTAAGGGCTTGTTTTATCCATGATGATCCTTCACATACCCTCACTTTCTTCTCCTTCATTATTGTCAGTGGAAAAACACACATCAAGAGTGGGTTGTGAAGGTATGTGATCTAAAGGCTCCACATCCTCATCTTGTACTCCTATGTAAGTCATATGCGATGTAACAAAAACATATGAGGGCACATCTTTCACTATTTCACTCATGTGAGCAATACGTTGCTCAATCCTAGCCAAGGGATCTTGTATATCAAAAAATGATTTTCTATATGATGGGATATTCTTTCTCTTCCATTCCTCTAGAAGCATAAATTTATTATAGGAAGCCATTATGTCACCAATGGAAGCTTCATCTTGGTTCCTGATCACATCATCAAGTGCAAACCAATGCTCATACCTTGAAATTTTTTGAGTTAATCTTGCTTGATGAATAAATACCTCTACATCAAATTTATCTCTTTCATACCCAAGGGGAAGGTTGTAATGGGCTATTTTTGCTTCAATTTGATCATACACTCAATGGAAGATATTGTGAAATCTCCAAAAAAAAGAGTGCTAGGAATGAGTGATTGCTTATTATGACTCTTAAGATGCTTAGTATCAGACTTTGCTAGTTTCCATACTATTTCCAAATAAGCAACTCTGTCAGAGACAACTCAGGGAAACAAATGTGGAAAACCTTCAAATCCATAAACCCTTATTATTGTGCAATCAGAGTAGGCATACCATTCTCCCCAATTATGGTTCACTTTTCCTTTTGGGTTACTCTCCTTTGGTCTCAAGAATCTTTGCACTTCAAGGGATAAATTGTGATCATATGAATAGCCTATCAAATTCATTAGTGGTTTAACAAAATATTCTTCAATATATAAGTAATGTGACCAATCACACTGACTATCCCATAGTTTAGTCCACATCTGCACAATTTTAAATTTTCCATCTTCATCTGTGTCTTTGATTCTTAATTCTTTACACCACACATTTCTAACATGACCTTCATATAAAAGTAAATGCATTAGAAAGGAATAATGTTTGAAATCTATACAATCACTTTTGTTTTTTATCCTTTCCATCCCTTGATTTAGGGCATTCACCAAATAGTTTGCATAGTCAAATGACCTAGCATATTTTCTTTGTATATCAACTGCTACAACCATTGATGCAATAGACATAAGTGGTGGAACCTCAATTCCCAAGACTTGTCCAGCTGAGTAGTAGGTATATTGGAAGTACTCGTGAAACAAATCTATATGAAATGGAGGTTTTCATTACTCATAAATTTCCTGAGTTGACCTTTCTCATTCTTATGTCACAAGTGCAAGGATAGCTTCCATCTCTTGTAGCTAGTATCCATGCAGTGGTATTCTGCTAAAAATTCTCTAATTTTGAATGGAAATTTCATGCATCCTTCTAACTAAGACACATTAGTTATAAGGTCCTGAGAAATAACAAGCATATCGGCCCCATTTGGTGATTGAATAGTTCTCTTCTTAGGATTATACCAACTAGATAGGGATTTCATTAATTCTACGTTGACAAACATATTTGGCACCACAAGTCTTCCTAAATTTAATCTCCATGGGTTACATACTAGTTGAAATCTGAATTGTTTCCTGTAGTGATACATTAAAATCTCATATCCCCCATGTGGTGTCCAAACATCCCCTAGAACCTTATGCTTGTCTAACAATTTACTTGTTTGAACACTTCTTCTAGGTCATGGCCCTAATCCTGGACACTGGTCTATTAGGTCTTGGTTTAGATTCCTTTTTTTCATTTTTTGTCTCTTTGCCTTAGGTTTTTCTACATTTTCTTCCTTTTCTAACTCTGAAAAATTGCAACTTTCTAGCTGAGAGTGGAGTACTTACGTGAATTTTTTCTTGCCCTAGTTTTACGTCTTAAAATCTCTGAGCTTCATCCCTTCTACCTCTACCCTTAGCATAGCCTTTCTAGTTTTTACAATCGTATGATCAATTTGTGGTGCAATTTACTTCAGTTTTGGCTCATTAATACACCACTTGTTCTAGTCTTATCATTGGGGAGAACATTTATGTTAAATATCTCGATGATGCTCTTTGGACATCACATCAACAAATAGGAATCATTCATCGCTATATCATTGGAACTTTGATTCTTTTTCCACCGATGGCCACCTTCTCCACCAACAAGAGTTCCTCTTTCGGTCTATCAACATGAAATCTAACAATGCTACCTTGGTACATCCTAGCTTCATTGATAAGTGTTATATCTTGATACTCCATGGGTACATCAGGCTATTAGGGAACCTTCATCATATGTTCCACTGATGCACCCAACCTATGGTGATGTGTTAATCTCTGTTGTTTTCTATCGGCATGCCGAGGGAACTACTTTGGAAGTTAGCTCGATGGAAAGATGTTACACCAATGTAAGGATATGGACTTCCCTTATCAGGCTATCGACGGGGTAGTTATTGGAGTTCCACTGATAGAGTATATTTAGGCTAATTGTGTGAAAAGGATTTTGATGAACTTCATAGGCGTGATTGCTTGGGTATGATGGATTTTACACAAAATTCAAAAACTTATCTAGATCATGAAATTGAGTCTAGTGAAATTCTGTAAGGACTAGGTGATAAATGGATAGAGACTAATGGAAATATGTTGAATTTTTTATTCCTAATAGTGGCTCCATCTAGGGATGAATGATTGTGAAATCCTTGCAAGAATCTAGAAAATCTTTGGGGAGCAAACCATGGATGAAGATGGAATATGATGAGAACCTAAAAACTACTATGCATGGAAATTTGTAAACTTTAGAAGATATTTTAGGTATTTTCCATGCATTGGAAATTCCTGACCTTCACCTAGACTATTGTGCATGGAAAAATATTTTAAGAGGTTTTTCAAGAATTTTCCATGCACTAGAAATCCTTAATCCTCTCGTGTTTTTCAAGAAAAGAAGTGCTTTAGAAATTTCCCATGTATTAGCAATTATGGTTCTTCACCTGACATGTTCTGGAGATAATATGGATCCTCACCTCCCTTGCCCACAATAAAAAAGGGTCCTAACCATAAGGCTTCAAACTTACCGTGCTTTCCCTTATTTTGGCTCTTGACATTCCATATGAGAACCATGTCACCAACTTCAATTTTTTTTTTTTTTAGCCTTTTTATCATACTAGTATTTTATTTGCAATTATTTCTTTACATTGTTCTATTGTGCTTGATTTCTAATTTCATCAAGTTCTATCAACTCTTCCATTCTCTCCTCCATAGGTTCGGGGATGTCTAAGTCCTCTTGCAAGAAAAACCTACTCATTAGTAGCAGATTATGTAAAGGGAGTCTAGCCTGAGCCCCATATACAAGCTCAAAGGAATACTTTCCAATAGTCCTCTTCACAGTAATCTTGTCTACCCATAAGGCTAATTTTAATTTGGAATCCCAGGCCTTGTTATTATTCAACATCCTCTTTATGATCTTTAGAATACTTTTTTTACTAGATTCAACTTGCCCATTTTCCTGTGGATGATAAGACGAAGCATATGAGATGATGATTCCATAAGACTAACAAAACTCCTTAAAGTCGTCATATCTAAAACACATTCCATTATCAGTTACAATCCTTGTTGGGACCCTAATCTTGTGATGATGTTCTCTGATAAGAAATTTATCACAACCTTACTAGTTGCCTACTTGGTGGGTATGACTTCCACCCATTTTGTTAAGTAATCTATGGCCACCAATATCCATTTGTGTCCTCCACTAGATTTTTCTATAATTTCCCCTATGAAATCAATTCCCCATTGATGGAATGGGGCTTCAACTTGCATAGGTCTAAGAGGTAGTGCTCCTTGATACTTCAATTTTCCTAAATTTTTTTGGAATGCCTCACACTTTCTAGTATAGTCATGTGCATCATTGAAAACCTTAGGCCAATAGTACCCTACCCTTAATATCTTATGACTAGTAGTTTTTGCTAAGAAATTTCCCCCACATACTCCTTCATGCATCTCCTTCAAGACATGTCTTGATTGATTTTCATCTAAGCACAACAATAGGAAACCATCCCTATTCTTCCAATAGAGGTCTCCCTTCATGAATACATATTTTGAGGCTTGTAACTTGAGTGTCCTTTTTCTGTTGTCATCAAACCCTTTCAAACATTTCAAGTGTTTGAGGTAATACACAATATCAGTGTACCATGAATTTTTTTCTATACTAGTGACCATATCTTCTTCATCATTGACATTGCATACTTGGGAAGCTTCCAGATTTGTTTCAACCATCAATTTGGATAGTCCATGACCCCTTATAAGCTTATTGATTTGAAACTTAATATCAAACTCCTTGATCCTATTTATCCATCTACACCTACATCCTATTGTCTCACTTTGTATGAACACATCCTTCACTGGAACATTAGGCACATAAGCTATTAGTTTTTCCCCTACTAGATATGATATAAATGCCTTGATAGCTCTTACTAGTGAATAGGCTTATTTTTCAACAATATCATGCATTTTGGAGGGACTTGTTGAAGAGGGAAACTGGTTGTTCATACCCTTCATCATTTTTTTCAAGCATTACTGCAGCAATTGTGTGATAGGATGCAAATGAGAAGATCTTGAAAGGTTTGTTGAAATTTGGAGATTTCAATACAGGAGCTTCTTTGATTGAGCTTTTTTATTGATATGAATGCACCTATAGCCTCAATAGTCCAATCAATTTTTGTAGCTTTCTTCATCATCTTTGATATTGGTTTTACTATCTCAACAAAATTTGATATGAATCTTCTCACAAAATTGATTTGTCCGAAAATGGATTGAATAGCCTTAACTGTCTTGGGGATAGGTATCTTTTCAGTGGTCACCACTCTTTCATGATCAATTATTACTCCCTTCTTAGAGACTATATGGCCTAGTAGCTTTCCTTCTGTTACTGCAAATTGAAATTTTTTAGGATTAAGTGATATGCCATATTCCAATGCTTTCAAAAATATTTTTTCAAGGTGAGCAACATGATCCTCTACCTTTTTGGAGTATGTAGTTAAATAATCTTGGTAGACTACCATTATTGCATTGATAAGGTCAGAAAAATAAACATCCATGGCTCTTTGGAATGTTGCACCAACATTTGTGAGTTCGAATGGCATCCTAACATAAACATATGTTCCCCATGGCATAGTGAAAGTTGTCTTGTACTATTCTAATTATTTAACTTTCACTTGATTATATCCTAAAAAATCCATCCATCATTGATAGTAACTCACATCCTGTGACCCTTTGTAGCATAGCCTCCATGTTTGGAACTGGATAATTGTCTTTGAGAGAAGATACATTCAAGTTTCAGAAGTCTACACAAAGCCTTATATCTACATTTTTCTTTTTGACTGGTACTAGATTGGAAACCCAAGATGAATGTCTAATTAGCTTGGTAATCTCTCCTTCCCTAAGCTTCATAAGTTCTTCATGCATTTTATGCTCCAAAGTTGGATTGATGGGTCTTTGTTTTTTCCTGAATGGTTTTGCATTTAGTTTTAGTGGAATCTCATGTTGAAATAAATATTCTCTATATGCTTTAAGATCCTAATAATACCATGCAAAAGAATGGTTGTATTTTCTTAATAGTTCAATTAGCATTTTTCTGATTGTTGGACTTATTTTCTTTCCAATATATACCCTTTTGGGTGCCAATTCAGTCATGAGGTTGACTTCTTCAACATCTTCTCTCTTAACTATTGTTTGCTTTATGAGAGCATAATAATCTACATCAAATACCCTTTCTAGTGCCACAAGTCCTTTAGGAGGTCTGTTGGTTTTGAGCTACACGACTTATTTTCCAGACACAGTTTATTTTCCATCTATTTCTTCCACAAAAGCATTAAAATCAATCTCTTGGGCTTCATACTAGTCTATGCAATGGAAAAAATTTATGAGATCAATGTCATCGTTGAAAATTTTCCAACTATAGATATTATTAGGGATAGTAGGTCTTGTTTTAAATTCAACTTGATATAATCCAGCCA
The DNA here is from genome assembly GCA_007258455.2 of Sequoia sempervirens. NCBI lineage: Eukaryota > Viridiplantae > Streptophyta > Pinopsida > Cupressales > Cupressaceae > Sequoia > Sequoia sempervirens. The sequence goes on from VDFB02271358.1 coordinate 603,733,460, forward strand.
AGGTTATATCATCTCTTCTTAGGGATACATTGGCTAAGAAATATGCCATCAAGTTCTTGGATCTATCTATCCATCCAATAGAAAAAGAATCAAATAATTTAGTTGTGTCCCACACAACATTTCTATATTGTCTTAACCTTTTGTTTTTTTGTGGCATATTTCAACCTAACTTGTGAAATGATCAATTTAAAGTCTCCAAGAATAGTTAGCAGTTTGATCTTTCATTTGATAGCCATATTCAAACCAATTAGCAGGGCTTCATACTCTACTAATTTTTTTGAAAATTCAAAGGTCAAGAAGAATGAATACTTGAATGTGATACCTTCAGGTGAAATAAACACTACCCCTACTCCATGGCCATCCTGACTACATGCTCCATCAAAATTATACATCCTTCATACACTGTTCTAATTTTTAGAAACATGCTTATCAATTGGGTCACTATTCATTAGTTTTGGTTGGGAAAGATCTATTCTAAAACTTCCTAAATCCACATCATAAAAATAGTTTAGCTGATCTTGAGCAACATAATCCACAATTTGATTCATCCTTGGCTCTCTATATAACTTGACCTCTTCTCCATTGACTAGTATTGTGGCATAAGATAAGTCAAATTACATGTTTCCTCCAACCACTATAGTCCATTGTATCAATAAGACCATTCCAAAGTGAGGGGGTGTGTCAATTACAATTATTTCAATATTATATATTGCCTATGGATAAGCAGCCAATTTCACCTCTACATCTTTCATAATTCCTATCACTGGGACAAGCCTACTATCCATAGCATACAATTTTCCACCAGTAGTGTCTACCCACATGCCAAGTTGTTTCATGACCCCTACTGGCATGATGTTAATAGCAACACCTGAGTCTATCATACAATTTCTTACCAACTTATTATTTATGAGTAATGTAGTAAAGAATGGATCAACTTGTGGAGGATTCATCAATGCATCACCAAGACAAACCTCAAGAACCTTTACCTTTTCCTACTTGCTATTACTAAGCTTAGTACTAGTCCCCTTGTTCTCAGAGTTTGTGGTTTTATCATTTCCATTAAATATTAATTGAATAGAATTGTCCCTATACTCTTTTTTTTTTTCATCATTTCTAATAATGGAAAATACATTTTTACCTGAGACAAGGCTTGTGTGAAGTCAAAAGATGTATTTTCTATTTTGGTTGTCTTCTTTTGCTCTAGTGGATCTCCTTTGTTCTCCTCTTTTTCTCTTTAGTTTGTTTCATCAAACTTTTGTTTGTCTTTATGCAACTCTTTTTTTTCTTCTTTATGAACATGTTTTTGTTCATTCTTATCAGGTTGCTTAATTTATGTCCTTTTTGGTGCTCGCTGTGTTGCTCCTTTATCTTCCACAAATATCCCTCTTGGAATACCCTCATCTTCATTTAATGTTCAGTTTCTTAATCAATATTTTCATTTTTCCTTTTCTACTGTAGCAATGGTTAATTCCTTGATCTCCTCATCAGTTGGTTTCCTTACTTTGTATTTACTTGAATGAAATGGTGCACAAGGAGAATGTAATTCATTATTGCTTTCATCATAATCAGAAAAGAATTATTGTTCTACCATATGAATATTGTATCTTTGGTTATCAACACCATACTCGTAGCCTTCCTCTTCTGAAGATGAATATCTCTGCCCAATTGGATGGAGGGTGTGAGAAGTTAAATATATTATATGGTTGTATTCCTCATTTTCCACTAGTATTTATTCTTCTTGTATTGATTGAGATACCACACAATGGTCAGGAGAATGTGTCAAATTTCAAACTTGTCACCAAGGATTATTGGTAATCATGTATGCTCCCTTCTTCTTTAAGGAATCAAGAGTCTCCTTGATCTTAGGACTATCAACTATGGGCCTTCCATCCTTCCAATTTGTGTTATATGGAATATCGTGCAACCTCAATCTTTCTTTTTTATATGTATTCTCTTGCCTCTTCTGAGGATTGTTAAAATTTTGGGAAATCTTGAGATTGTCTCTTTTACCAATCATCCCAAAACCTTTCTATTGTTTTCAATAGTCAATGCTAATTTTTGCTTCAACTATATTTCTAGGGAACCTATTTCTAAGCTCATATCCTATCTTTGGATCAAAGGATTTTAGGTAAATGCTCAATACTACAAGTTCTGTCAATTTGGATCTAGGTGTTATCTTATTATGCAATTTGGAGAACATCTGGTTGAAGTCATTAAATGACTCATTCTAATTTTTCTAGATACTTATTAGTTAATGCAATGTAAACTCAGGTGCACATTGATTTCTATATTGTTGCATAAATTGATCTTGGAAGTCTGATATAAAATTAATTGAAACATCAGGCAAGCTATGGAACCAATCTCTCGCCTCTTCTATTAGAGAAATCATGAACAATCTCATATTCACATCTTCATAATCCATACTAATATCTTGAACAAAGGGATTACAATTTATGATATGTTGTTATGTTGATATCCCATTATTTCTAGTGAGATTGGGAACCATATTTCTCCAATTACTATCCATTGGGTATGGGTACAATTGATACCCTATCAGGTCAAATTGTCTACATTGGTTTGTAATATTTTGTGGAGGCAAGTTCAAAGATGACAGATTAGGGTAGTACTAGTACCCATATTGAGGCTGATGATAGGAATTTTGTTGGAAGCATTATTCAGGGTACATATTTTGATGGGGCACATGTTGTTGATATTGTGGGGGGTATTGTTGGCCTAGAGGTGGATTGTACTGGGAAGCATTAGTAGTATTTGGATGATGGGATTTTTTGAGATGGCATATTAGTTGAAAATGTTGTCATTGGTTTACATTTTGTGGTGCTCTTATGTTCTGAGATGCTCCTTGTGGATTGATATTACCACCCTATTTATGTGGGGGGACATACTTAGGTGGTTTTGATGTATTAATTTTCAGTTGAGATAGTTGTTGACTCAACTCTATGTTTCTTTTTTATCATCCATTGTCTTCTTTTGAGTTGTTGTTCCTTCCACTACATTTGTATTTATAATTCTTGATTAGTCATATGTTGAAAATATTCAACAAAAGCTATTTTATTCATGGGTCCATACTAGTTTCCTTCTTCTTGTCTATGGGCCATTTCATGATCATGCTCTGCTTGCCTCTATCTCCATTCCTCCTCTCTTTGGGCATAGAAATCCTGCATTATTTCTTGGTCTATTTGAAAGTGACAAGTGGGATGATCACTGTTATCTCATTCAAATGGAGTGTGGGGATCTCCACATGGATCAATTTTGTGATCTTTTGACCTATGCAATGGGTCGAAGATATTGCATACATTGAAAGTTTGTTCTAATGAATTCCCTTAATTTATGGCATCTTCTTGGCTAGATGTCTTCTTAGACTTGTTCTTGTTTGTGTTTTTTTTTTGTAGGACAAGATCAATGTTTGTTAGTCCATCTCCCATTGTTCTTCTTGGGACTACCCTGGTGTAAGGATCTTTTTCCATTCATATTAGATGATATAAAGTATCTCTGATGTCTATCATCTATTCTTTCTAATCTAATGCTTACTCTATCTGTCATAAAATCTCTTAAGAATTCCTACCTACCTTTTGAAAGTAGGAAAATGATTTAGTTTGTTCCCAGTGGAGTCTTTTAACTCTTGAATGAATCTATGATGAAAGGCTTGAGTTCAGAATTGGTTCCCTAGTAGAGTCGCCAATCTATTAGTTCTCAAAAATGCTGGTTGGAAAACAACAAGAGGTTTCCAAGCTCTTGGTACATTTTAGGCTGATGAACAAGGCCAATTAGTGTATTTGAACCTTCTCTTCGGGCTCTACCAGACCTAGGTGGGTATACCTAATGCAAATGAATCAAACTTAAACTATGTGTTTCCTACTTGTGTAAGCTATCCACAATGGCAATTGGAAGTGGAAAGATGCAAGTTTAATTTAGTATAAATTGTATAAGCAATATCAAGTTGAAGTTTATGAATATGTTCAGTTAATAGATGTAAGGTTTTGAAATAAATTTGATAAAACTAAATGTTGAAATGAATAAGACTAGTGACTTGTTGGGTAAATGGACTCAAATGAAAGTCTAAGATAAGTGACTCATACTTGTTAGTAACTCTAATTGTTTGGCACACTAATATTGTTTTATGACTTGTATAAATGTGCAGGAAAGTGATTGGAAAACTCTACTTAATTATCCAATTGACATAACTAGGTTACTTATAATTTATCAAAAGTATTTTTATATTTTCTTGAAAGAACCAATTGAATAAATTATGCAAGAATACAGATAACACCAAATTGGAGATAGATTGACAATCCTAATTATATGGTTATTCTTATTGATCCATATAATACTTATAGATTACTATGATTGACTAGAAGGATTTCAATTCCTTTGGGGAAACCATTTAATAATATCACACAAGTACAACAAATGTGCATTGATAAATTGAATATATACTTGATATACCAATTTAAATAATAAAGAAGCCTTAAAATGGAGACAACCAGACAATTGAATAACTTCAACAAACAATTGACACCAAGATAACGTCATAAAATTAGAGATCTTTCATTGACTTCTTCAAAATATTGCTTGCAACATAGTGTTTCAAAATATAAACATTATGGAACTTTTCTGCTATCCATTAATTATCCATGTTCTACTACTATCTTCTCCTATATGCTTCTTTTGGTCCTAGTCTCTCTTATATATATGAGAGGTAACAAGCTTCAGACATAAATACATGACTTTTGATAACAAAACAGGATTTGAAACTAAACATAACTTAAGAAACTAACACAATCATAAACATTTGTACCAATCTGTTAATCTCCAAGTAAAAGCCCATAGTCATCTAAGACCTATTCAAAGATTTCACTGTATGATAGGGTCCACATAATTACCACCGATCGATTCTGATGGTTGTTCAGTTGTGTCTAGAATATCAATTGTCTGATTAATAAATAGATTGAAAGCTCAGCGATGATCAATGTATCCTAGTTCTGTGTGAGTATCTGCATTGGATATAACCTCTTTTATATCATACTCTATGTGCATGAATTTCTTAATTTTCTTATGAGTATTATGCAAGACCATATCTTCATCATTAATCTCCTCTAATGCAATGGTTAGAAATATTGTAAAATTTGCCTTCCAATCATCCCCTTTTCAAAGATTCCATGTATCATCATGGAGTGCAGGAACCAAATTAAAGCAACTAAGATCGTCCTTGAGTCTGCTATGATACTGATTATGAGATTCCATGAAACTATTATCTTTCTGCAACAACTGATCCTTCAAAATTTGTTTATCCACAAGTTCCTTCTTCTTATCAATCATCCTTCTCTATAATAGAATATTCTCTTCTGTTGCTAATTTTACTTGATTGAACATTTTTCAATAATCATCAGCCTACTTTATCATCTTGTTAAATATTTCCTTGATTATTTTGGATACAATACTGTACTTGAGGACATTCATTTCCTTTTCCAATTTTTTACATTTTTCTTGGGCATTCAAATGAGAATTTTTCCAATAAGCTGCATTAGCTAATGCATCTAACACTCTTTTATCTTTCTTGAGCCATGGAGTGTATAATTATGGAGTAGAAGAGGAAAATCACTTCTTCGTTTGATGTGATAATTGCATTTTCAATTTGTGCTCTAGTGATTTTTTCCATATTGACATTCAACTTTGTAGTTTCTAAGGGATTAGTGTCCCCAACTCTTTTGACCAAAAGGTGTCAAAATACTTGATTAGGATTTTCAATCACTCTCAGCCTCTTCTCATGAGGGTATAATGACCAAATAAGTAAGGTATCCTCATTAGGATTATATCTAGACCCCGAATATATCTTATCACTAGCCTCCGCTATTAGGGTCATTGTTGTATCCCCTCTTTTTCTGAAACTGTCAAACACAATTATAGAGCTCATGTCCCATCCTAGCAACAGTAATACCCCAACCTCTTGGATAGTTCTCTAATTGTTTTAGGGTGATGGATTGAATCTCCCTGTCAATTTTTTTTTCAATTTTTTGAAGGCAACAACTTTCTTCTCAGGAGTAATGTCTTGCTCCTTCTATCTTATTTTCTTCCCCTTATACTCATAAACAACAATTTGAATTCAAGAGTTTTAACAAAATCATTATGAAAAATGAATTCATGAGCAACCCTAATGCTAATGTCATCAGATAACTCATCTGATGTTTCAAATTTTACAAGCTCTTGAGGGGGCTAATATTGTGTGATCACAAGGGCCTTTATTTTTTCCACTGGTTGTTCATCTTCATTACTCTCTTTATCACTTTCTTCTCCTTCATTGTTGTTAGTCAAAAAATACACATCAAGAGTGGGTTGTGAAGGTATGCAATCTAAAGGCTCCACATCCTTAGCTTGTACTCCTGTATAAGTCATACGATATGTATCAAAAACATATGAGGGAACATCTTTCACTATTTCACTCATGTGAGCAATAAACTACTCAATCCTATCCCAGTGATCTTGTATATCAGCAAATTTTTCTCTATATGATGGGATATTATTTCTATTCCATTCCTCTACAAGCATAATTTTATTATAGGAAGCCATTCTCTCACTAGTGGAAGGTTCATCTTGGTTCCTAATCACATCAGCAAGTGCAAACCAATGCTCATACCCTGACAAATTTTGAGTTAATATTGCTTGATGAATAAATCCCTCTGCATCAATTTTATCTCTTTCATACCCAAGCGGAAGGTTGTAATGGTCTATTTTTGCATCAATTTAATCATACCCTTCAATGGCACATACTATGAAATCTCTAAAAAAAAGAGTGCTATGCATGAGTGATTGCTTATTATGACTCTTAAGATGCTTAGTATCTGACTTTTTTAGTTGTTGTACTATTTCCAAATAAGAAACTTTGTTAGGGACTACTCAGGGAAGAAAATGTGGAACACCTTCAAATCCATAAACCCTTATTATTGTGCAATGGGAGTAGGCATACCAGTTTCACCAATTATGGTTCACTTTTCCTTTCGGGTTAAACTCTCCTTTGGTCTCAAGAATCTCTGCACTTCAAGGGATAAATTGTGATCATATGAATAGCCTATCAAATTCATTAGTTGTTTAACAAATTTTTCTTCAAAATATAAGTAATGTGGCCTATCCCACCAACTATCCCATAGTGCAGTCCACATTTTCACATGTTTAAAGTTTCCATGTTCATCTGTGTCATTGATTCTTAATTCTTTACCCCACACATTTCTAACATGACCTTCATACAAAAGTAAATGGATCAGGAAGGAATAATGTTTGAAATCTATACAATCAATGTTGTTTTTTATCCCTTCAATTCCTTGATTTAGAGCATTCACCAAATAGTTTGCAAAGTCAAATAACCTAGCATCTTTTCTTTGTATATTAGCTGCTACAACCATCGGTGCAATAGACATAAGTGGTGGAACCTTAATTCCCAAGACTTGGCCAGCTAAGTAGTAGGTATATTTGAAGTACTCTTCAAATAGATCTATATGAAATGGAGGTTTTTCATTACTAGTAAATTTCTTGAGTTGACCTTGCTCATTCTTAGGTTTGTGAAAAAGTAGCTTCCATCTCTTGTAGCTAGTATCCATGCAACAATATTCTATTAAAAATTCTCTAATGGTGAATGATAAGTTCATGGAACCTTCTAACTAAAACACATTAGAGATCAAGTCCTAAGAAATAACATGCATATTGGCCCCATTTGGTGATTGGATAGTTCTCTTCTTAGGATTATACTGACTGGCCATGAATTTCATTAATTATACATTGACATAGACGTTTGGCACCACAAGTCTTCCTAAATTCAATCCATGGGTTACATACTGGTTGAAATATGAATTGCTTCCTGTAGTGATACATAAAAGCTCATAGCCCTGGTGTGGCATCCAAACATCCCCCAAACCCCTATGCTTGTCTAACAATTTACTTATTTGAACACTTCTTCTGGGTCGTGGCCCTGACCCTGGACATTGGTCTATCAGGTCTTGGTTTAGATACCTTTTTTTAAATTTTCTATTTCTTTTCCTTAGGTTTTTTTGTATTTTCTTCCTTTGCTAACTTTGAAAAAATGCAACTTTCTAGCTAAGAGTGGAGTACTTATGTGAGTTTTTTCTTCCCCTGGTTTTACTGCTTAAAAGCTCTGAGCTTCGTCCCTTCTACCTCTACCCTTAGCATAGCCTTTCTAGTTTTTGCAATTCATGGTGCAATTTACTTTAGTTCTAGCTCATTAATTCACCACTTGTTCTAGTCTTATCACTGGGGAGAGAATTTATGTTAAATATCATGATGATGCTCTTTGGACGTCACATCAACAAATAGTAATTATTAGTCACTATATCATTGGACCTTTGATTCATTTTCTAGCAATGGCCACCTTCTCCATTGACAAGAGTTCCTCTTTTGGTCTATCATCAAGACATCTAACAATGCTACCCCAGTACATCCTAGCTTCACCAGTAAGTTTTATATCTTGATACTCTGTGGCTACATCAGGCTATTAGGGAACCCTCATCATTTGTTCTGCTAATGCACCTAAGTTTTGGTGATGTGATAATCTCTGTTGTTTTCTATCATCCCATCAGGGGAACTACTTTGGAAGTTATCCTGATGGAAAGATGTTACGCCAATGTAAGGATATGGACTGCCCTTATCGGGCTATATGTGGGGTAGTGATGGGAGTTACACCAATAGAGTATAGTTAGGCCAATGGTTTCAAAAGGATTTTGATGGACGTCATGGGTGTGATTTCTTGGGTATGATGGATTTTACACAAAATTCAAAAACTTATCTAGATCATGAAATTGAGTTTGGTGAAATTATGTAAGGACTAGGTGATAAATGGAAAGAGGTTGATGGAAATACATCAAATTTTTTAGTCCTAATAGTACCCACCAAGGTCTTTGTTGATCATGTAATACTAGGTCATCCTTTATGTTTTTGGTTTTTCAAAATCAAATGCACCAAATCCATTTGTGACTTTGTGATATGTCAGGCTATTCTTTCTAGTTTGTTGTGTCAATCATATGCATCTGATACAAAGTCACCTTGGTTCCTCATAGCTTGCTGCATAGTATCTCATTCTATATAAAATTAAGTCCTCAATACATGGTAGCATAATGCATAACATTAAATTTTCTCAAACCCTCATCCTATAGTCTACCATTCCCATTTCTCCATCCTATCATCTACCATTCTTATTCACTCATTTCATGTCTTCATCCCTATTACCTCTTTCATAATCATTGGGTTTGATTGTCCAAGTGTGTCCCCTCATCACTTTCCCATCAGGTTGATTCAGTTTGTCTATTCCACTATTGTTACACCTATCATCTCCTATCATCTATCCATATTTTCATCATTTCATTATCATTTCATTTATATTATGTTGTTTATTACTTATTATTCTAAGAATATTTTCATTATATTGTCTAGGATTCATTATTCTAAGCATATTTTCCTTATTTCCTACTCATTTCTTTTGAATTTTGTTGTTTAGGATTTATTATTCTAAGAATCTTTTCCATATTTCATATTCATTTCATTTGCATTACATTATTTATGATTTTTTATTCTAAGAATCTTGTCATCATTATGTTACCATTTCATTTGCATGAAGTTGTTTAAAGTTTAATATTTTGAACATATTTTCATTAAATTACACTCATTTTAGGTTAGATTGATCATTTTAGTGTCATTCCAAATTTATTCATATAGTGTCATTATGCCATTGGGTTCATTTAACATATGTTTCATTCCATCACATTTTAATCTATTTTGCATTAGATTAGGTTCATTTACAATTTCTCATAACCTTACATATTAATTCATTTACATTGCATTTTCATTTACATCCATCACACATCATAAATCATAAATCATCATATCACGAGCATAATAGATCTCTACATCATCATTAGAAATCATAACCCGTAAGAATGCATATACATTTTGCATAGAATATGTTAGTCATCATCATATTTTCATCACATCTATATGTTTTTGCATCTTGCATGACAAATGGTTAGTGTCATAAATCATAATCATCATCATAATAATATGCATATACACATATATCCATACATGCATATACATTGTAATCATATATACACAAACATAAACCATAATTCATGCCATTTAGCATAATCATAATCATCCATACATCATAAATAAACCATCCATACATAAATGTATAGATATCATAAACATACATATCCATAATCATCACAATAATCATAGTCCATATCATATATTGATATCAAAATAAATTGCATCATAAACATCCAGAAGTGCCATCCAAAATAATACAAATGACCATGTACATATATATCAAAATCAATGTCTATATAAATATAATACATAAAATGTCATAAATCAATATGTATACAACAATGAATAAATACATTTCCTCAAGAATAACATCTTTCTTTATGAATCAATTGTTTCCTATACATGACCTCATCTACAAAAACTTGTCTATAAGCCAAAATTGGTACATGTCTCCACATGGCTCACCCTATCCACTACTCTTGAAATCTAAATGTGTGGAAGATGGTGGTAATGATCCACTCGGTACCCCTCCTCCTCAAGGTGGTTCTATCAATCTTGATCTCAATGATCCACTACACTTTAAGCTCACCACTTGTGAAAATGTTAGCCTCCTCTCCAAATTTGGAATAACTACATAATAGAGATCCCTATAGTACTAGGCCTCTCTACTCAATCATATAATTGTACACATGTCAATCACTCCTCCCTGCAACCTAGTGATATCTCACTCTTGATGATACTAGTCCCTATTCACCTACATCTGACCCCTCTTTGTTGCTAATACATCTTGTGCTAGTACTAGGCTATCTCTCTTTATGGTGATGGTGGCTAAGTCACCTTGTATGGTGTCTACTTGTGCTTGGAGGCTATCCCTCTTTGTTTTCACCATGAGAAAATCCCCTTGCAATATTTCGACCTCCACTTGTAAGTTTTTCTATGCAATCATAGTGGCTCCATTCCCCTATTGCTTATCCACCTATAGCTAGAGCCTATCCCTCTTAGCTATGCGGTTGATCACGTCATCTAAAGATTATTGTAAGATACCCTACAAATAGGTGATCCTACTCTCTGTAGCCACCAACCTACTTTCTAGGTCATCATCTCCCCTCCTCCCATCTTCTTGTGCTATGTGGGGCACCATACCTAGCCCTATCATATCCAGATCCACCTCCATAGCCTCCTTATCTTCCTCACCACCGTCCTTGTCCTCATCATCCTCACTCTCTCCATCATCTCCACTATCTCTTGACCCCTCCTCATGATCCCCATCCTATGCTACCATGGCCTCCTCAACCACCTACTCCCCAATCTACCTTTTTCTCGTGGTGGATGACCCTCCTCTATACTCTCCTCCACTCTCCAGCTACCACCTCCTCTTGCCTACCCACCTCCACCTGTGTTGATGCTCTCACACCCAACGCCTATCCTCTCATAGTCATAACTACATCCAACCTCCTACCCCTCCACCATGCAACATACCACTATGTAACACTTGGGTCATCAAATCCTCCTCTCCAATCCCATCAGACCTATATTAGGTCCCTCCATGATGTTAAGGAACTTTCTATTCAATCTTTGAGCCCCATAGACCCATCTCCCATGATAGCCAAGAAAATATCTCCTCTAGCTTTGGAATGTCCTAAACTATTCAGAACTACTATGTCACCCTATTAGGCTTGTAAACCTCTATCAAGAAGCACTATTTTCCAAGCAAGAAGCATCACCCAAACATGTATCCATAATACACTTATTCTTCCTCTCAATCATCTAGCTCATCCATCCTCCACTAAGAAGTCATTATTTTGATGTTTTCATACCTAAATACACTCTTCCAAGTTAACACTAGTGGCTCATATGCCACCCTCTCTAACCTCTCTCCAAATTGCCTCATCACTCAGATATAATCTTAGGCCCATACTTGAAGTGGGGTGTTGTGAGTTAAATTCACTCCCCTCCTACTACGTGCATGTATAACTATAGTTGGTCCATTAAGCATGGGCCCCACACAAATCTCCATGATATTCCAACCGTATCCACTACCGTACTCCCTAGTGTCAATCTAGAAAAGTTCCCACTCTGATCAGGTAACAATACCCCATTGTTCAAACCACATAAATATAGTACCTCTAGCTAGGAACTATATCTCTGCATACATCCATGTCCAGCACCAGTCCCCTGCATGGTGGGTTCATCTTGTCAAACAAAGCCTATAGTAGTTGTTCCATCATTTATGTTGTTGATGCCTCCACTCTCACCCCTCAAATCAGTAACCATAGAATTTACCATACATCCTCTAGGGTGATTATCATCTCCCCTATGGGGAAGTAAATTATGGAGGTCTTCAAACTCCAACACTCTACCAATGCTATGAAAATGGGCTTGTACACATTAAGTATTGGCATTTGTTCCACATAATCCAATCCACATTCATCCAAAAGTACCTAGTTTGCACCTCTTATTCCCTTTTCCAACTATAGTATCATTGATCACCACTCTCCCATTTGCAAGCTTGATGTGCTATGCTTCCATCCCAACACATGTCAGGTCTCTCTATCTAATATTTCTTATATCTTATTTCTTTCTTCTTTTTGTTGGATTTTCCTTTTAGATGCATCTTCCCATCCACAATGTAGAACAATCCCTTGGGGGATCCACCCCCTTTCTCTGCACATCCATCCCTATAAGTTGAAGCACATTTTCCCATCTATTTATGGATCCTCTTGTCGTCTTGCATATCTTCCCTTGTGAGAAAACACACATCCACTTATTCTTTAGTGTATCCATCCATTCATGGATCTACTTCTCCTTCAGTGTATCCATCCCTATGCAAAAATGTGCATCTTCCTGTTCATCCATGGATCAACCCCTATAGTCCTAGGGATTCATTTGTCTACCCCCTATGTGTCTGACCCTATGGGTGAATGTGCATCTTCCTATCTAGTTGTGAATACACTTATGATGTAGATCTACCCCTCTTCCCCATCCACCTATCTAGTCACAAATCCACCCATTGACGAATCTGCATATGCTTTGGTAGATCCAACTATCTATAGGTGCATTTTCCCATCCTTGAGCACAACCACCTCCTGGTGTGTCTACCCTATTGTCCCTCAGTATTATTTGGCATTAATGTCATAACACTAAGGTTGAGGTTTTAGGTTGTGTACATGGTGATATTTCAATTTTGCATGAGTTGGCATTATCATTTGCATTTGGCATATTTCAGTGGTTGGTATGTTTCACAACTTGGCCTATGATCAGTTTAAAATAAGAAAGTTCATCTGCATATTTACTTGTATATTGGTAAGATGCAGTGGTAAAGACTATATTCTAAGGATTGTTGAAAAGGCATTGAAACATTCTATTTTTATAAGGCAACATATTATTCTTCAAATAAGCTTTGAATTGTTGTGAGGAATTCTTTTTGAAAGGATGGCACATTATGTTTTCCCAAAGTCAATTGGTAAGAGGTGGTAATGATAATGTTTTATGAAGTCAAAGTTACAAGGAACTTTCCACCATTGGTGGTAATTATGTTTTTTATTGAATGGGAATTCTTTCCCATCATAATGCTCAGATGTGAAACATCATTATGTTGGATTTGAAAAAGTCTTTGAAGACTTGGATGGGAATCATTAGTGTTTTTTCATTTTTTGTATCGATTAGGGTTGTTACCCTAATCATGGTGTTAGTTACAAGTGAAGCTGGTTTTCTGTATTTGGCTGAAGGGACAAGTTTTATGCAGTTAAGAGTAAGGCAGTGATGGTGTTTTGTTTTTTTGAGAAATTTGTTCACAGTCTTTATGGTTGGCTTTGAAGTTTTTTATTTACTTAAATTCCATGGGTATCCTGTTAGTTTTTGTTTTTGAAGAAGTATGGTATATAGGAGTTTGTTCATCTCTTAATTTCGATATGCAAATACATTGTTAAGGAAAAATCCTAGTTGGGTTTGTTGTTAAGGAAAGTCTACTATGTAGAATAAGGGTTTGTTTTTTAAATGTTAAATATTTCTTTTGTTAAGAAAAATTTGTCGTTATTGGAGGGTTTGGTTGTGGTTTTATTGTTGATGGGTTTATTGTGTCGATTCAATAGATTATGTGGTAGTTACGTATTTTTTACTCTTAATGCTTGCTTGGAAAGATGGTTTTTGATTGATTATGGTTGACATATTTGGTAAAAGGCAGTTGCAAATTCGGTTTCATATGGAAGTTATTGATACGGTTTTCAAAAGGAGTTTTTGTTTACCTAATTCTATTTTTTTTTAAATAGAGAACAAATAAAATGTTTTGTTGTGCTCATTTATATGATGATGAGAGGGTTTTGGAAAGCACAGAATATATCTTTCAGAAAAACAATATATATTGTTTTGAGACTTGAACTTTGTGACTCTGATTCTAAGGTCATTGTAAAAAGAGTATGTAATTATTGAAATAGAGACCAACTCTGTGTTTACAATTATTTCATATTTGTACATTTTAAAAGACTATCAGTGAGATAGTATTATAAGACTTTTAGTGAGATAGCACTATAAGACTATCAGTGAGATAACACCATTGTTAGTGAGACAAATTAGCTAGTGAGGCTTTGTACAAAGAATATTTTTAGATAAGGCGAGTGAGGCCAAGTTCAAGTGGTTTTATTCCCCAAGAGGGTTTCCACTCAAGACAATCTTTGTGTCAATCTCTTATATGTGTTTGTTCATTATCTGTTCATTTGTTTCTTATTGTGTAAGTTCATTCATGATATGAAGATTATTAAAAAACATATAAAAAGAATTAATTTGTTTGTTAACACTTATTCACTCCTCCCCCTCTCAGTGTTAACTATACTCCAACATACCCATGCCCTGATGGATCTGCTTGTCTAGGATGCATCTGCCTATCTACCTACATGGGTAGATTTGCCCTGGCATGATGAGTAGATCCACTCTTTTGTGGACTTTTATCCCTAATAAATCAAAAATTCAAAATGTATGATGAAAATTCAAAGGTTGTACTTGGGCACCCCGCTCTCCTCTCTGCATCCATGCTCACACCACATCAATCTAGTGAGGGATGCTCTATCTAAATGATATTTTTCTCCATCTACTCTCTAAAATCATTAGAATGCTTAGGGTAAAAATAAATAGTAATTCATCCTAATTACTATTTATAGCTAACTCTAATTATCTATATAACCTTAATTTATTCTTTTCACTCCCATTTCCTCCCCATAACTTAGTTTTCCTTCGTTTCTTCATCATTCTTCATCATTTTTCATCATGCTCTTGCTGGTACCCTCCTTTTCCTCTTTCAAGATGCCACCTAGGACCCTTTTTTCCATTCAATCTCTCAAGGAGGCATCATCCTACTATATTCCACCTTTTCTTCTATGCCATCCTTTCCTCTATGTTGGGGAATTGCTCTACCCATTTTCTTCTATTGAGTCAACTATATTTTATTTTTCTTTGAAATATCATTTTAATGATATTTGAAAGAGGGGAAAAATTTAGGCACCTAAATTTGACCACTTACATTTGGTCAAATTTATCCCTTTTTCATCTACCATACCTTCTTATCTACTTTAATTAAATAATATTTCTATTTTTCTAAACTCCTCTAAATCCTTAAGGTATTTGATTAAACAATTAAACACTTCACCCCCTTCTATCCATTCCTCTCTAAATTAAATAAATATGCCATTTATTTAATTTAGTCATTATGTCCCATAGGAATTAAATTTAATATTTCATACCATCCTTTCTCTCTCCTACTCACATCCTCCTTATTCTATCGTTAATCCTAATCCACTTGCTAATCCCATCATTAAGGATGTGCACATTCCTAATCCATGATTAAGTGTCATAGCTTCCAACTTTTGCAAGTGGCCTCTAATCATGCTCACTAGCCTAATCCCCTACCTAATCATCCTCCTTAATCACTTGTGATGAGACCATAAATTGTCTCATATTTTATCAAAGAAAATAATCTATTTCTTCCTAATGCATTAGTGTTAAAGTGGATTCGAGTAATGATTGAAACTTCTTTATCTTGTTTATAGTAGAATCTAAAGTAAACATTTGATTTATTTTTGGTAATCTATGTGATCCAAATTGTTTCTAATATCACTTCATAAGTGTGCGTAAGATTCTATAATGTAGTTGAATACATTATTGAATAATTCATGACAATAAGGAGCTTCATAGACACTTCTGGCAAAGAGCTCTAAACACTTGAAGCAATTAAATCTTAACAACTTTAGAAGACTTTGAAGAAATAATGAGAAGATAGAGAAGAATCCTAGCACACTTCTACATTCATGAAAAATCATGGAGCATCCATCATTCCTAAATTAATGGGATGATTATTTGTTTCATGTTGAGTTTTAAGATCTCTCACAGTTATTAAATTTCATGCTTCCTTCTTCCAACCAAAGATAACTCTAGTTACCACATCACTCAAATGTTTTTGCATGATTATAGAATGTTATTCATGCTAAGGATCAATGATTTGGTTGACTGAACTAAAGAATAATTCCTTCATTCATGTTCAACACTTGAAGACTTCCTAAAAATTAGGTGCCTAGAAATTATAAAAAATGTAGTCTTAGTAAAACAATGATATCTCCCTTATTTCTCAACGAAATTAAAAAAATAAAAATGATCTGGAAAGTATATTTGAATGGATTAAAAAACTTTTGAGAATTTGGTGTGATTTGCATTAAACAAGGAGCAGTACGTGTTTGAAATTGACTGAGGAAAATCTGGCATGATGGAGGACAACAACTTTAGGTTTTCAGAGTTTTGTAAATGACCCCTCAAAAATAGGATCTTGGATCCACACTCTTAGTGGATTGGTTAGATAGGTATAGAATATGAATTATATAAATACGATGTAATAAGTTTATCAAAAGGGGGGGATTAGAAAGGCTTGTTTTAGCCTAAGGAAATAGGATAGTTTTAGTTTCATTTCCAACAATGCATTTCCAACTTTCTAGAGTAAATTTGAATCCAAGCAAGCTTTTCATTTCCAGCAAGTGTGAAGTAGTTTAGCCTTTTTAATTCTTGCAAGTGTTCCTTAGATTAGTTCCCTTTCATGCAACTTTCCTTTCATGCAAGTAGGATTTATTTCTACAAGTAGAATAGACTATCAAGCAAGTTTTCTACTTTCTCTCGTGCAGGTAGCCATGGACACTACCCTGGATTGATAAATTAAATGATGAGGATTACAATGACCTCATCAACTTGCACAATCTAAATCTTTTGATTAGGAGAGATTAATCTCCTTTCCATTTATGAAACATAGCCCTTCTCCTCTCATCATTAATGCTTTCTCCTTTTGGAGAAGCAATCCCACACTTTGAGGAATTTTTAATTCCCCTTTATTATCCTCATGCATCACTTAAGTAATTTTTAATTCCTTTTATTCTTCCAATGTAACTTTTAAATTCCTTTTGACTTCCCTTTCCAATAATTTAGGAGTATTGGACAAGATTTCCCTCTAAATTAGGGAGATCTTTCCCATATACTCCCATGGTACTTGTGAAGTACCCTTGCTCTTCTCAACCCTTCTCAAATGGTGACAAAGTATCACCACCATGTGGGTTGAGATGTCTCAAGGAATCTAAATCCCCAATTTTCCTTGATCTCCTCACACCCCTTGATCTCTTAAATCACCTTTCTAATGACTTCACTTAGTAATTTTGTAAAAATCACCCATTATCATGCAAGCTTGAGATACTGTAACCACATTGAGAAAAATTCCTACCATTGTGCTATCAAAATAACCCTAGAGCACACATCCAAATGTCATTGAAGGAGAAATCATTACATTAGGCTCATCAACAACTCCATTTTCATACAATTTGGAGTAGGTATGAGCAATTTGGCTCTAATCTGAGTGTGCTTGAATTTTGCATTTTTCTTGGTTTTCTTGTAATTAATTTCCTTGCACTTTAAACTATAAATTCACTACACACAAAATGGATTGTGACATGCTCAATGTTTTTCCTAGAAAAGGGTCATAGTGCTTGTTTTGGGGAACATTATGACCCTTCTTTCTTGTGTAGATCCCCCACCTCTACCTTGGGACTCTCACATGTAGAAGTAGTTTGGGATCTCATCGAGGAAAAACTCACAATAAATTTTCCTCTAAAAGTATTATGGAACATCATTGTTATTTCATGAATGATAAAAATCCATCCACCACCTATCTAAAAAATTATTCCTTATCCCTTGGTGGTGACAATGGATAGGGAACCTCCTAAAAGTATTGTGTAGGGGTTCATTAGCTCATGGATCCATGAGTAATGCACATAAGCTTAATTTCAATATTTTTGCTTTATTTATTCATAGGATAATTTATCAACATAATATTATATTTCTTCGTCCCTCTTGCTTGATCAAGTGTTAATTTGACCACTCATGAAATCTATGTGAGAGGTGAGAGATTCCAGTGAAGTGGTGAGTGTAAACTGATTGGAGGTCATTCTTGATGGATCTCTCAACATTTTAATCATCATATCAAGTTATTTCTATTATTTTCTATTTTCCCTAATATATTTTATTGCATCCTAAGATGATGTTGAGGTATTGTCAAGGGGGTTTTCTTGGATTTTTATTCACTATAATTTTCATGAATTAGTAAATGAGGGTTTTCATCAAATGTAAATAATCTTGTTTTCTTTTGCAAACATTGTAAATAATCTTGTTGTATATAATGACTACAATGATGAACGTTTGGCATAGAATCATGACTTGCCAATAACATTAGATAATTCATTGTTTTATTTTAGCCACCTAATTAGCCGATAAGCTATAGGTGTTAACTTTGCTTAGAATTTTCATCATCCTTCTTAGTTTTTAAGCCTTTTGGCGGTCGGGAAAAATGTGGCGGATGTTTTTTAATTTTTTAATGAATGTGGTTGGTGCACATTTTTAAGCCTTCTGGCATTTGGTACTAGTCAGGAAAAAGGTGGCACATTTTTTTGTGCAGGCATAGAGAATTCCAAAGAAATTAAATGTTAGCTGGCATCAACATTAATTGTTGTATGGTTTTCGTGTAGTGGCAATGGTTGTAATAACACCTATCATTTAAAACCCCAGGAAACATAGCGAATGTCTATGCAATTTTCAATAAGGCATTGTTGGGTGTTGTTCTATGGCTTTACCTACTATCAGAGCTGTGAGTGAGGAGGGAAAGCTTCTGTTAGAATGCAATTTCTATCAACCATTTCCAAGCTTTTGTGAAGGTGGTGAGAGGTTATTTTGTGTTATTTGCATGGGGCGATGGTTGTAAAAGCAATACAAAAGTGTCAGCTGAGATAATTCTTTCCCCATTTTTTACAAGTGTTCTAAAAATAAGGTAGCAGAGAGAAAGCAAGTGAGGAGAGGTGCATTTGAAGCAAGCAAGAAGAGGTGCATATTGAAAAATCCTTTGCAGAATATTTCAAAAATAGTTTATGTTATTTTCCATAGGGCATTGTTGATTGTTGTTTTGTAGCTTAGTCTATATTGCTTCATTTATGGTTTTGGTGTAGTCGTGATGGTTGTAATGTAGTATTGTTTGTTTTTGCATTGGTCTCTCATTGTGAATTCTTCCTTTTTGTGGGTTTTTTCATCTAGTTCATTGTTGAAACCAATATTTTTTGATTTATGGCTTTAGTTTTGTGGCTATGGTTGGAATACAATAAAATAGTTAATGTTATGCAATTTATGTTGATTTCCATAAGGCATTATTGATTGTTGTTCTCTAGCTTATGATATATTGTTTCATTTTCAATAAGGTGTTGTTGAGAAAAGACTGTACTTTTGAATAGGTTTGTTACTATGAATTTTTGTGTTTTGTGGATTTTTCCATCTAGGTCACTGTTGAAACCAATATTGTTTGATTTATGACTTTCGTTTTGTGGCTATGATTGCAATGCAATAAAATAGTTAACATTATACAATTTATGTTGATTTCCATAAGGCATTGCTAATTGTTGTTCTCTAGCTTAGGCTATATTGTTTCAGTTTTTGATATTGCTAAGAAAATACTATATTTTTGCATAGGTTTGTTATTGTGAATTTTTGTCTTTTGTGGGTTTTTCCATTTGGGTTGCTGTTGAAACCAATATTGTTTGATTTTTAGCTTCTACCAGCTTAGGCTTATTTTTTCATTTTCATTAAGGTACTATTGAAAAGGCTATATTTTTTCAATTTTCAATAAGGTTCTATTGAGAAATGACTATATTTTTGCATAGGTTTGTTACTGTGAATTTTGTGTTTTGTGGGTTTTTCCATCTGGGTCATTGTTGAAACCAATATTGTTTGATTATGGCTTCCATTTTGTGGTGATGGTTGGAATGCAATAAAATTGTTAATGCTATACAATTTATGTTGATTTCCATAAGGCATTGTTGATTGTTGTTTTTCAAAAGTTATTAAAATTGTTTGCAGTAAAAAAATACATGCTAAATTTATCACTTTACAAAGTGATAATCATTGTCAATGGGAAGGTGTTTCAAACTAAAAGAAGATTTTTTTTTTTTATTGTACCATACCTCTTACCATTTAATACAGAGGGATTTATTGTGTTTGCTAATGTCAATACAATCAGTCATACAAGCCCAAATGTGCTAGCAAAATTAGAAACAAAAGAAGTAAAAGTGTTCTTGAGAAAAGGCTATATTGCTAAGGGTCATTGTCGAAACCAATATTATTTCATTTATGGTCCGCATTTTGTCGCGATGATTTTGCATGGGTTTGTTACTATGAATTTTTGTGTTTTGTGGGTTTTTCCATCTAGGTCGTTGTTGAAACCAATATTGTTTGATTTATGGCTTCAGTTTTGTGGCTATGGTTGCAATGCAATAAAATAGTTAATGTTATATAGTTTATATTGATTTCCATAAGGCATTGTTGATTGTTGTTCTCTAGCTTAGGCTATATTGTTTCATTTTCGATTAAGTTCTATTGAAAATGATATATTGATTTAATTTTCAATAAGGTACTATTGAGAAAAGAATGTATTTTTGTGTTTTGTGGGTTTTTCCATTTGGGTCATTGTTGAAACCAATATTGTTTTATTTATGGCTTATGTTTTGTGGCTATGGTTACAACACAATAAAAGAGTTAACATTATATAGTTTATGCTGATTTCCATAAGGCATTGTTGATTGTTGTTTTCTAGCTTAGGCTATATTGTTTCATTTTTTATAAGGTACTTTTGAAAAGGCTATATTGTTTCAATTTTTGATAAGGTGTTGTTGAGAAAAGACTATATTGTTTGTTAAAACCAATATTGTTTGATTTATGGCTTCCGTTTTGTGGCTATGGTTGCAAAGGAATAAAATGGTTAATGTTTTACAATTTATGTTGATTTCCATAGGGAATTGTTGATTGTTGTTCTCTACCTTAGGCTATATTGTTTCATTTTTGATAAGGTATGCTATTGAAACCAATATTGTTTTATTTATGGCTTCCATTTTGTGGTATGGTTGTAATACAATAAAATAGTTAATGTTATATAGTTTATGGTGATTTCCATAAGGAATTCTTGATTGTTGTTCTCTAGCTTAGGCTATATTATTTCATTTTTGATAAGGTACTGTTGAAAATGCTATATTGTTTCAATTTCCGATAAGGTTTTGTTGAGAAAAGACTAAATTGTTTGATTTATGGCTTCCGTTTTGTGGCTATGGTTGCAATGGAATAAAATAGTTAATGTTATTTAATTTATTTTGATTTCCATAGGGCATTGTTGATTGTTGTTCTCTACCTTAGGCTATATTGTTTCATTTTTGATAAGGTGTTATTGAAAAGACTATATTGTTTAATTTTTGATAAGGTACTATTGAGAAGAGACTATATTTTTGCATGGGTTTGTTACTATGATTTTTTTTGTTTTGTGGGTTTTTCTATCTAGGTTGTTGAAACAAATATTATTTCATTTATGACTTTCCATATTGTGGCTATGGTTGCAAAGGAATAAAAAAGTTAATGTTCTATAGTTTATGTTGATTTCCATAGGGAATTGTTGATTGTTGTTCTCTAGCTTAGGTTGTATTGTTTTATTTTCGATAAGGTGTTGTTGAAAAGGCTATGTTGTCTCATTTTTGATAAGGTATTGTTCAGGAAAGACTATATTGTTTCTTAAAACCAATGCTATTTCATTTATGGTTCACAGTTTTTGGCATGCTATATTGTCTCAATTTTTGATAAGGTGCTATTGAGAAAAGACCATATTGTTTGTTAAAATGAATATTGGGTATGTGCAGGATCATGATGGGCCAAAAAGTGGTGATATGATGCGTATGTGTAGGGTATGTGGCTGACGACTTTTTTTTAACCCAAAATTGATGAAACGAAAAGGGTTTTTAAAGGAGATTCTTAGCTTTCCACAAATATAATTTATTCTTTACTTTGAATTTAATAAATAATTATTATTCATTTTCTATTTTAATTATAACTAAAGTCCTGATTGATAGGATGATTGAAAAAAATCTATAGATTTCAAATGGTATCACATTTTTTGAATCCCAAACATGTGTCACATTCTATGCTTCACATACTATAGGATTAAAAACAAAAAAAATTATTTCATGAAGTTTTGACCAAGTTAAGGTGCTCAGACATACTAGTTTTTTATATTTTTTAATTATTTACTTGGAAAAAAATTACAAAAAATATGCATCATAGTGGGACGTGAGTCCTGTACGTATATCTAAAATCTTATAAAAAAATATTATAATTTTAGTGTGGTTAGGGTGGTCAAACAGACACCTTATTTTTTCCTTGAAATTTAAGTACTACTGCATTGAAATTACAAATTTTCACCAAATAGATTTCTTTAAAAAAAATAAACCTATTATTTTTGAAATAATATAGATAACTTATTCAAATTTTTACGTCAAGTTGCCTGACTTTGATTTTTTTGAATTTTTTGCCACTTAAGGGCCAGTTTTTTCCATGATGATCCTGTACATACCTTATTGTTTCATTTATGGTTTGCATTTTGTGGCTATGGTTTTGCCTAGGTTTGTTATTGTGAATTTTTGTGTTTTATGGGTTTCTCCATATGGGTCGTTGTTGAAACCAATATTGTTTGATTTATGGCTTCCATTTTGTAGCTATGGTTGAAACACAATAAAATAGTTAATGTTGTATAGTTTACGTTGATTTCCATTAGGAATCATTGATTTTTGTTCTCTAGCTTAGGCTATATTGTTTCATTTTCAATAAGGTGTTGTTGAAAATGCTATATTGTTTAATTTTTGATAAGGTACTATTGAGGAAAGACTATATTGTTTGTTAAAATAAATATTGTTTCATTTATGGTTCACAGTTTGTGGTGATGGTTTTGCATGGGTTAGTTGTAGTTTATGGCATTGTTGATTGTTGTTTTCTAGCTTAGGCATCCTTCTGTTCTATGGGTTTTTCATCTGGGTCGTTGTTGAGACCCATATTTTTTCATTTATGGTTTGTGTGTGGTGTTGATGGTTACAAGGCAGTTAAAATTTTTATGGAATTGTTGGTTGTTGTTTTCTAGCTTAGGCTAAATTGTTTCATTTTCGATAAGGTGCTATTGAAAAATGATTGTTCTGTGGGTTTTTTTCATTTGGGTCATTGTTGAGACCAATATTGTTTCACTTATGGTTTCTGTGTGGTACTGATGGTTGCAAGGAAATAAACAAAATTATGTTATTTTTGCTAAGGAATGGTTTACAAAGCTTTGGATATATTGTTTCATTTTTTATAAGGTAATAAAATAGTTGATGTTATTGTTTCATTTTTTATAGGGTGTTGTTGAAAAAAGACTGTTAGATGGGTTTTTCCATCTGGGTTGCTATTGAGACCAATATTTTTTCATTTGTGGCTTCCATTTTATGGTGATGGTTGCAACGCAATAAAATAGTTAATGTTCAATACAACTTATGTTGTTTCCCATAAGGAATTGTTGAGTGTTGTTCTCTAGCTTTGGCTATATTGTTTCATTTTAGATAAGGAAGCCTTGGGAAAAGAATTTGTGCATGTGTAGGGTTTTTTTTGTTTTTTGTTTTATGCATGGGTATGTTACGATGAATTATTCTATTTTGTGGTTTTTTCCATCTAGGTCACTATTGAAACCAGTATTGTTTCATTTATGGCTTTCATTTTGTGGTGATGGTTGCAACACAATAAAATAGTTAATGTTATATATTTTATGTTGTTTTCTATAAGGTATTGTTCAGTGTTGTTCTCTAGCTTTAGCTAAATTGTTTCATTTCCAATTCACAGTAAAATAGTAAATGTTATAGAGTTTATGTTGTTATCCATAAGGCATTATTGACTATTGTTCTCTAGCTTTGGCTGTATTGTTTTATTTTTGATAAGTTACTATTGAAAAAATAATTTCTAATTTTTTGTTGAAACCATCATTATTTCATTTAAGGCTTTCATTTTGTGGTGATGGTTGCAATTCTATACAATTTATGTTGCTTTCCACAAGGCATTGTTGACTATTGTTCTCTATCTTTGGCTATATTGTTTCATTTTTGATATGCAACAAAATAGCTAATGCTATAGAGTTAATTTTTTTATCCATAAGGAATTGTGAACTGTTGTAGCATACATTTCCCACCACTATGATCAATGGTGAAACCAATGTTTCTTATTGCACTTAATATATAGCCTATGATTCAAAGATATGAAACCATAACAATATCAAAGAAAGCAATATGCAACATAACTCTATGAATCCACATGTAGCAGCAATATACTTTACACTTAGCCAACACAACCTACTCCACCACCCTCTTTACTATTTTTAATTTTTTTCCTAGGCTTCATTTTTCAATGCAGGTAGCAATTGACAAAATTAGGCCTTAGAAGGTAGAATGCATTGAAATTATCTTTGAGGTTATTGTGGAAAAGAGTCCCTCAGAGTATAATGTGTGAGATTCGGTCAAGCCTTTTGCAAGAATTCTAGATCTTTGCTTGGCTACATTGAAGAAAACTGCTTTCAAAGAATGCATGTCTACATGTATTTGATGAAGATCATCAAACTCAAAGATATGGAATTCATGCAAAAGGGTTAATTCAAAATTAGTTATTATACTTAATATAAAGCCTATTATATCAAAGATATGGAATTCATGCAAAAGGGTTAATTCAAAATTAGTTATTATACTTGATATAAAGCCTATTATACTTCAAAAAGATTTTGAACACATTGTATGTGGAAACCAGTGTTTCTTATTATGCTCAATATAAAGCCTATTATTGTAAGAATTCCTTTCTAAGGATGAAACAAATAACAACTATCTTCCCAAAACAATAAACATGAGGATGAGTATATATGAATGTTGTCTATATTGTTTTTTTTCCGATAAGGTACTATTGAAAAAAAGAAATTTTCTAGGTAACTCTTGAAACCATTATTTTTTCATTTATGGATTTCAATTTCTAGTGATGGTTATGACACAATTAAATAGTTAATGTTATATAGTTTATGTTGTTTTTAATAAGGCATTGTTGACCGTTTTCTCGTGTGGTGTCGTTGGCTGCAAGGAAATTAAATATTTTATGTTATCATGGTTGTTTTTTTCCCCCTTGCATGTCTTTGATGTTGTCAATTCTTTTGTTTTGTGGATTTTCTCGTGTAATCCATTATTTAAAAAAATTGATTAGGTTGTGGGGTTATTCTATTTTTTTGGGTCATCAATACCTTCACTAATTATTGATATATGAACAACGATCTTCTTTCCATGGTCATCAAGCAAATTTTTTTCTTTTCAATATAGCATGGTCTAATGTTTTTTTTTTTAATATTTATAGATGTAGATATAGACATAATTGAATGTAATGACTAAGGCATGTCTATGAACTTCAAGATATAATAGTATGGCTATGTGTCAATAACCAATAATTAATTCACCATAACTTCATTACATGAATGATCAACTAACAATAAACCTGATTTGATGTCATGTCTAACTCCATCAAAGTAACAATTTTAAAATGATCATCAGTACCTTCACTAATTATTGATATATGAACAATGATCTTCTTTCCATAGTCATCAAGAAAAAATATTACTTAGTTTTCAATACAACATGGTCTAATGTTCTTCTTTAGTTATTTTTGATATAGATGTATGTATAGATATGCACAACAACTTGCACAAAATCCCATACACCATAGATTCATCATTTTATAAGGGGACACCATCATACATGGGATGTGATAATATAAAATATAGAGGACCAATGATAACTTTAAGAAACCTCCTTCAAAAAAAGATATAAAATCTTGGCGAATCTTTAATTTTTTAGGAAAAAATGTTAATTTCTATTGGTTTATCTCTCCTTTTTTAAAAAAAAAATATTAATTTTAATGGTGATTTTTTTACATCACTAAAATTTTGTAGAAAATTTTGGA
This sequence comes from Sequoia sempervirens, assembly GCA_007258455.2. NCBI lineage: Eukaryota > Viridiplantae > Streptophyta > Pinopsida > Cupressales > Cupressaceae > Sequoia > Sequoia sempervirens. The sequence continues at coordinate 603,759,905 of VDFB02271358.1, forward strand.
AAATCTTGAAAAATAATAGGAAAATGCATTAATTATAATGATGAATCCATCCAATCTCAAAATATTTCTCATGGAAAGGTAGGTGCCTAAGGGTGGAAATTATTGATGGGTTTAAGGGGTACATACTATAATATTTACTCACTACCATTGTTTTAAAATATAATATAATGGCCCTCATTGTATTTTCCAAGGTAAAATGTACCCATGATTTGTAATTCTCATGGGGCTTGAAATTTCTTTTAGATCATTGATCTAACGAACCTCATTATACTTTGTGAGGTAAAATTTACCCACAATTTATAATGCTCATGAGACCCAAAATTGTGGGCCCCATGAACATTACAGATTGTGGGTACATTTACCTCATGGAATACAATAATGGCCAATAGATTATATTACAAATAAATGGTGGAAACTAAAGATTAAAAAATATGGTCCTAAAGCAACTAATAATTATGATATAACTATTGGAAAATTAAAGAAATATTGTGGCTAATTTTTGAGTTAAATTTTTTAATAAAATAAATTATTTGGCGATTTAAATAAGGCTATAATAAAATTTTGTAAAAATTCAGCGATTCAAGTCATGTTATAGTTCAAACTATTAGCCAATTTTGGATTCCCAAATTTCAACTATTAGCCACTTAAAAAATCACTATAGAGAACCCATGCCTTATTAAGTATGAATGCTTTGTTTTCCTTTCTAAATAATGTTTCCTTTAATATATAATTCTCATTAAGGGTATGTGCAGGATCATCATGGAAAAAACAGGCCCTTAAGTGGCAAAAAATTTAGAAAAATTAGTGTTAGGCAACTTGATGTAAAAATTTGAATAAGTTATCTATATTATTTCAAAAATATGTAAGAATAGAATCTATAGAAAATTGAATGTAGTTTCTAAACTACTAGGTTTTTTAAAAATAAATAAAATCTATTTGGTGAAAATTTGAAATTTCAATGCAGTAGTACTTAAATTTCAGGGAAAAAATAAAGTAGGTGTGTCTGACCACCTAACCATAATAAAATAATAACATTTTTTTATAAGATTTTATGTATAAGTAGAGGACTCATGTCCAGGATGTGATGCATATTTTATGTAATTTTTTCCAAGAAAATAATTAATTATGAATTTTTATTACAACTTTTAAAAAATTTAAAAACTCGTGTCTCCACCATCTTAACTTGGTCAAAACTTCATGAAATTTAATTTTTCTTTTTTTAATCCTATAGTATGTGAAGCATAGAATGTGACACATGTTTTGGATTCAAAAAATGTGATACCATTTGAAAGTTATAGATGTTTTTCAATCAGCCTATCGATCAAGACTTTAATCGTAATTCTAATAGAAAATAAATAATAATTATTTATTAAATTCAAATCAAAGCATAATTTATATTGGTAGAAAGCTGAGAATCTCCTCTAAAAACCCTTTTCGTTTCATCAATTTTGGGTAAAAAAAAAATCGTCAGCCACATGCCCTACAAATACCCATAATATTGCCACCTTTTGGCCCATCATGATCCTGCACATACCCTTAACATGAATTCCACTCATAGTTCATATGATACTTAATTAGGCTAACAAGGTACTAAGAGTCAGATTTTATCATGGAATTTCAGAATAAAGACCATAAGGTTCAATCAAGATGATATTATTAGTTTTACTTATAATAATATGATCACAATTCAATTATTCCATAATAGAATGACTCAAAGGTACATACCTATTTCTCTTATTGATTGATATGTTGCATTTCATTTTTCTAGACCTTGCATTTAATACTTGTTCAAGTAATAAAACATTTTATGCTATTTTCTATAATGCATTGTTGATTGTTGTTCTGTGGCCTTGAATAAATTATTAGATTTATGGTTTATGTGTAGTGGTGATGGTTGTAAAGTAATAAAATGGTTCATTCTCTTGATACGACATTGTTGGTTGTTTTTGTGTGTCTTGAAGGATATTTCTTATTTTTCTAGGCCTCAAAAAGGATTTCTTAAAATGACAGGCTATATATAAAGTGTGAGATGAAACATTGGTCTCACTATTGATTATAGTGGAAAACCAACATAAATTGTCCACCAACATAATCAATGTTGATATGAATATTTTTTATTACACTTAATATAGAGGTTGTTGTGCTTATGAATGTTTTCTGCATCTAATTTCACACAAGTACATATTTGCACATAGGGAAAATAAAGTGAAATGCAAAAAAAGAAGGCTTGCTCTCCACCCTACCATATTGGATCATGGAGCCTCATAGGCTGTCACTAAACCCTTGAGCAAGAACATACATTTCCCCCTACTATGATCAATGGTGAAACCAGTGTTTCTTATTGTACTTAATATAGAGCCTATCATTCTAAGTTATGCGACTGTAGCAATATTAAATATAGACATATGCAAATTAACTTTATGAACTCACATGTAGAAGCAATATACTCTACACTTAGCCAACACAAGAAGATTAAAACCACAAAAATTAAATGAGAAAGTTATGCAACCTCATTTTTTGTGGGTTTTCTTTATTGTGTGCACTTTAGCCAAAAAATTTGTCAGTCTTCCCACTTCACCACCCTCTTTACTATTTTGATTTTTTCCCCAAAGCTTCAATTTTGAATGAAAGCAACAATTGACAAAATTAGGCCTTAGCAGGTAAAATGCATTGAAAAGCTCTTTTAGGTTATTGTGGGAAAGAGTTCCTCAAAAATTATAATGTTTGATCTTCAAATTCTATGTATTTTTCATGAATTCCATATTTTTAATTGGATGCTCTAAAGAGAACTTCTTTTAGAAAATGCATGTCTACACCTTCTTGATGAGGGTCATTAAACTAGAAGTAGTAGATCAAAGATATGGAATTTATGCAAAAGGGCTAATTCAAAACTAGCCATTATACTCTGTAGAACATCTTCCTTAAATAACTTCAAAAAGATTTACAACACATTGTATGTGGCAAGAAATGTTTCTTATTATTCTTAATACAAAGCCTATTATTGTAAGCATTCCTTTTGAGGATGAAACAAATAACAACTATCTTACCAAAACAATGAACATGGGGAGGAGTATATATAAAATGTTGTCTACATCTAATTTCACATACATAAATGTCTACACATAGGAAAATAAATATGAAACACAACAAAAGAGACACATACTTTTGTGTGTATATATTTTTGGCTCTCGGTAGAGAAAAAAGGTGGTGAATTTTTTAATTTTTAATATTAAATGTGCTTTCCATGTCGATAGAGAAGGCCAAAAAAATTGAATTCCATTTGGAATCAACATTAATTTTTGTATGGTTTATGTCTACTGGTGATGGTTACAAAGTAATAAAATAGTTCATGTTCTTCTTGATATGATATTGTTGGTTGTTTTTGTGTGGCCTACGGTGATAGTCTGCACTATTTTCCATAGGGCATTGGTGATTGTTGACCTGTGGATTTAGAAATTCATGTGGAAAATGCATATACACACATACACACCTGAGATACATATAAACATTCAAAATAGTGAACAACAATTGTGGAGATATAAGAGTATATGGCAATTGAAACATACAAGAAGAAAATAACTATATTGATATTAAAAATTGGACATATCTATATATAGATAAATGCATGACCTCAAAGATACATGTAGAAAATGCATATACAGACATACACACTCACAAATACAAATGTATCATAGACACATATATCTAGACACATTTATATCAAGATGTTGTATGTACTCAAAACATTCAATTGCATGCATATATGTTTATTTATATGCATATGTAGATTTATACATGCATACAACCATGTTAACAAGTATATATGAGAAGAACTACAAATACAAAGGCTTTTTTCAATATGCACCACTTCCTACTTGCTTTCTCTTTGCTCCCTTCTTTCTTGTGTGTTTGCAAAAAATGGGAAAAAAAATTATCGCATCCAACACTTTTGTATTGCTTTTGCAACTATCGTCCCATGCTGAAAAACACAAAAAAACATCCTCACTCATAACTCTAATA
>VDFB02271358.1:603764024-603877118 GCA_007258455.2 Sequoia sempervirens
GCCTTAACCCCCATTTGCCCGACATGGAGAATGAAAGAAACATAATAGAATAGCATTCCAGGCAACTCAACATCTAATGTTAGGGTTTCCTAAACCCAGTCAAACACAGTTTTCAATCTTGCATTTACACAATCAAATACACCAAATTCATTCCCAACATTGAAGTATTTACCACCCAATCATTTACCTTAAATTTCACAATTAACTTTCCTAATCAAGTGTTCTAATAAATAAAGTCATATGAATAAAATAATCAACCCTCGTTCTACGTTTAATAGTTATATTCATAATCGAGGTATTATAATAAACAAATTCATACAGTTAAAATAAAACATTCTTATCTCTAAGTTTCACGAATATATTCAAAATCAAGACATTTAATAAATGAACAATTAAACTAAATCACTTAATCCATATTTCAAACATAAAATAAATCAATTAATCAAAATTAACATTTTAAATCAACCGTTTGGTCATACGTCAAGTATATTTCCTCAATTAAACTATATTCTTATAATTATAAAAATAATCATATTAAAATCATTACCACAATGTATAAAATATTTTATATAATAAAACATATTCACACATTCTAAAAAGAATTTACATATATATATATATCAATATACATATACACAAAATATATTTATATATATATATCAATTTATAAAGTTTCACAAATATATTTAAAACATACCAAATATTCCTTAGAGCAAGATAACTAACTCAGGGATTCACTCGCAAAACACAAACTCGAAACAAAGAACTCCACAATTAGATAAAGAGCGTGAGCTCGAGAGAAGGAAACTACATAAATCAATGCTATGAACAATTATATTGCACTACAAACTTCGCCAAATCAATAAACCAATTAGATGAGGAAATTCAATTAACCAAAAGAACACGTACTTTAATTCTAATTTTCTAGATTAACTACAACAATGCAAACTATGAGAAATCATCTATTACATATAAAATCAATTATGAAAATAATCTTAACTCCACACATATATTTTAAATTATTAAAATTATATTAAAAATAAAACATTTTAATAAAAATCATTTTACCAAAAATGTGTTACCAAATTCATTAAATATCATGCCTTTTTTTAAAAATTATAATTTTAACTAAATATAAATAAATATTTATATATTAATTATAAAACAAAATCAAATTAAAAAATACATTTTTTAAAATAAACATGAAAGGGAAAAATAAATAAAGTTAAAAAGAGCAATTTTAAAGTTATTTATACAACCATAGGGAGAACTGCGTGCCTCCCAGAAGGAGCGTGGCACCCCGAGTGGCGTGCCGAGAGCGGCCTGACTCAAAATGCGCGCGCGACCCTGGTGGCGGCCGCCGCGCGCCTTAAGCCGATGCGGAGGGAACAATTATGGCAGCAGATCCATTGCCCCGACACCAAAAATTTATACTTTTATTTTATTTATTTTATTTATAACCTTTTTAATAAAAACTTTAATATTATTCCATGGTTACGAAATTCGAAATGATTCCAAAAAAAAAATACATTAAAAATCATAATTCATACTAAGATCAAATCTCAAAATTTGAAAGTAATAAAATTTATTTATTCTTTTAAATGTATCTCTTAATCACTAATAACGAATTAAATATATTTCTTTTTCAACAAGGCATGCAATACATAGTACACAGGGGAATGTACACAGGGAAAAGAAGATAGATTATATAAAGCATATCTTCATTTATTTATTTGATACACACATATATATAGGTATATAAAAATACATATATTTACGCAAAATTCACAAAAATAAGTAACATAACAATTAAATTTTCCTACCAGATACAAAACAAATTAGGCAAATAAATTCAAACCATTAAATAATGATTTTCTTCTGAACAGTAATTTTCAGAAACAAATTTTTTTTCATTGAATAAATTTCAGAGGGTTTTACCACAGTTTTCTATAGATGATTTGATTTTCTTATTCATTTATTTTATTTTATTTTATATCAGACAATCTAAATCTGGTTATGCAAGTTTAACCCACAAAAACAAATGATTTTATTTTCAAGACAATGGTTTCAAAACTAAATTTTATTGAATATTCAAAGGGTTTTACTATAGTTTTCAACGAACAATCTTCAAAGGTCTATAGCAACTAATTTATAACTACAGAATCCTCTTTCACAATCACGAAATGATTAATTTTCAAACGAAGGGCACTTCAACGAAAGTTTGATTTCCAAAACATTAAACTAAAAGAAGTAATAATTTAGAAGCACCTGAAATTCCTTCGTCTGATGAAGAATCCTTTCTATAGCCTCCTCTCGATCTCCTCCTGCAACTTCCTTTTCCAATCTAACTTTTTCTTCAGAACCACAATAATTTTTCCAAAAAACATCAAAACCCAAAACTGTCTTTTTCCTTTTCCAGATCCAAAAACAACAGAGCCAAAAAAAAAAAAACTTCTGTGAATAATTCTCTCCTAAAAATAATAAATCAAAGATAAAAGATTCAATAAGCTCTTCCGCTTTCTTTTCAAAAACCTCCTTTCTTTAACTGATTTCCCGGCTTTTAAAAAGCACAACTTATCAATTTAATTAAAACAAATAATTTATTAAATCAGATATTAACTCTGCTCTGGAATTTGCTTAATTTTAATATTAATAAATATATTTGCCTATATAATTATCTCACATATGATTTTTTCTAATTTTAGTATTAATAAAGGAATAATGGCATATCTATTATTGCTCCGCAATATTGTGCGAATTTAATTTAATTTCTTCCTTTAAATTTTAATTAATTTAATACTTTCTTAATTTACAATCTATTTAAGGATTTACAATATTTTTTCAATTAGCAATTAAAATCCCAAATAACAATGCAACATTAATTAAATTATTTTTATGAAATCTGATTGAGTGAGTAACCATAGCTTTCAGAGGTAAATAAATACTCAACTGGAGTGAAGCCCCATACGACAAAACGGTCATATTTTAACTCTAGCAGATAATGACGGTTAGACGGGGGACACTTCCGCCACTCCTTTTTCAACATTTATTTTACCCATTGGGTTAATTGACTGCTTTCGCCGTGTCCTGCTCGAGCGGGGTGGAATCGAACCTTATTCACCGCAAATCACATCCAAATAAACGTCAAATAGCACATGTATATATATAATCAACATCCTATCATGAGAAGGAATTGCAGTGTAGCAGGGCACTCGTGAACGAGTGATGCTACGATGTCCTCTCACCTAATCTATTCTAACAATTATAATATCAATAACGAGCTAACATTTCTAACCAAATTGATCATAAAATAACATGATACCTAACTACTGCATCATAACTAATTATTAAACAATTGCATTATAAAATAATACTGAATTAAATAACATCAACATAGAATCATCATATTGACATATAAACATTAATGACAAATCATTTAAATAAACAAATAATCCAAAGAACACACAGAGTATCATAAATCATACTAATAATTTCATATCAAATGATCATGTCCACTAAAGGAATAACCTCATCAAACTTCAAACCATAACAGTATCATCATAGTATCAACGTATCAAGTTAAAGCATAGAAGATAATAAGTCTAAACAGTATGAGGGGTATTACACCACCTATCCCAAAAAAAAGTCTTAATTTGTTGGTGGTGACACCAATGGATAGGAAACCTCTTTGCATTGAAGCTAATATTTTTATTTGTGTACGGGTTAGTAAATAATGAGGAGAAATCAAATTTTGTAATTTTTAGATCTTTTACATCTTTATATGATAATTTATCCTAGTAATAATTCCTAGCTGCCTGCCTCCGATCTTTCCAACTAGTTAATTGTTTGTTGATTGAATCTAAATGTTTTAACATTTCTCTTACGGAATTTGCAAGTGTTTTTCTTTCCATGGTTGAACCGTTTGGATCGTTCAACCTCGTGATCAACTCCTCAATTTGTTTTTTATTGTTTCCAATTTCACTCATTAAATTTTGCTGAGTGCTAGGAGGATGTTGAGGGATTGGTGGAGGAGATTGTTGTTGTGGTTGTTGAACTTGAGGATTTTTTTGATCTTATTGTTTCTCTACTTGTTGAGGATTTTGTTCTTGTTGTTGTTGCTCTTCTTGTTGAGGATTTTGAGGAGGGTTTGTAGGTTCATTAACATCTCCTACAAATTCAAAAAATAAATATAAAAAGAAAACCTAAAACTAACAAATTCACAACAAAAAATAAACAATCCTTACCTCTTAGACTTCCTTATCGATGTGGCAACATCCTAGTGATGAAACAACATTTTGATGAAAAATTTGCAAGATTTTCTCCTCCCCAAATGCGAGGGTGGAAATGAAGGGTTTTGGTTGTGGGCAGGAAAAAACATAGTCACAATGAAAATGATTTTGAATTCCTATTTTTTTTGCTTTTAATGCCTCATAACACGAGCATTTTATAACACGCTTGCATTATAGGCTCGTTGTTCCCGAGCATCAGGCTTAGCACACCAAGCCATAATGCGAGCACGCTATAATGTGCTTGCATTATAACGTGCTCGATTATGAACTTTCAATTTTTTATTTTTTTATTTTTGGTACAAATTAGTCCCCCTTTTTCTTGCACCTACCCATAATATATGATAGCTTTAATATATAGTAGGAAATAATAATATTAATATAATATACATTATATTTAATATAAATAGTATATGTTATATTATATAAATATAATATTATATTTGTGGTGTGAAAAAATGTACTCCTTTATATTTTCACACTTTGTTTGGGTCTTCTTAATTAAATTAGACTTAATTATGCTTTAATAAGCCCTATTTTACATTTACAAGCCTACTAAATTAATTTTTCTGAAGGGAAAACCTAACAATAATTAATCCAATACATTAACACTTTACCTTGGGCAATGCTTGTTCCAAGAATACGGACCTGGGGTGAATGGTTCCTCCCTAAGCCATTGAACCCATTCTTAAAACATGTTTTTGGTGGTGTTTTTATAATCTCAAATTCAAATTTCAATGTCGGCTTGTAATATTTAATTTTTGAGAAATTAAGGATAGATATCTATAAATACAAGGTTATTTTATCAAACAACCAGAGATTTTTCAAGAGCAATTTTATAAGAGAAAATATTATTGTCAAGAGCATTCAAGGCAAGATTTATCAAGCATTTCTTGTCGAAATCAATATTTCAAGCATCATGTCAAAGTCTTCTTGCATCATTCATATTTTTGGAGCTAACATTGTGATGTAGGTTTCAAAGACTCAAGTCAAGAATTCAAGTCATATTTCAAGTATCGATATCCATATCCATTGAATCCATTTCATGCAATATCAACATCAACATTTCAGTCCTTCAAGGGTTTGGCAAGTTGCAATATTTCCTTGTTCATTCATTATTCTGAGTTTTATTTCAATTCAAGGTTTAATTACCAAAATGGGGTTTGACCAAGGGAAACCCCCATTCACCAAAAAACAAACAATTTTTCCCTCTTTTGTGTTTTATAGATCGTAGGTTAAGAAAAATTTAAGATTAGAGATCTCTAAAGTTGCAAAAGTTGTTAAATTTACATGAAAAGTTGTCAAGATCATGGAAACTCAGGTCTTTGATTTATTTTTTGTCATTTTTGAGTGAAACTAGTGGGAAATTGCATCTTAGATCTATCTTCAAAGGGTCTCAAAAATTTAGTTCAAGAAGCTATCTCAGGACCCATTCATCATTTTTGGACACTTAGCAACCAATTTTTGAGGCAAGTTTTAAGCATCTTCCACTCATTGAAAAAATATAAAATTGATTATTTCTACTAGATCTAGGCTTAATCTCATGAATCAAGCATTAGGTTATAGATTTCAGGTCATTTACTATTTTATTTTCATCTCCAAAACGTGTTGTTTGAACTATGCCCCCGTCCACACACACATAAAGGAAATTGCTAGATCTTCAATAGAATTGACTTTCCTAAGGGCTGAAAGTTGATTCTATTTGGGAGCATCTCATTTCCTTAGTGGAACAGAGAATAGGTAGGTTCATTACATCCAATTTTCCCCTTTCTATTTATGTAGTAAGTTTGGTGAAACATTCCAAATTTAGTATAAAACCCTATGTTTTAAACCCACAACCTATTTTTCTATGTTTAATTTTGTTGAACCCAACATGATAAAATTTAACATACTAAGGATTGTGGTGCTCTTCCTTGTGTTTATGCACCTATTTCTTCTAATTGATATTGATTTTCATCCTATCATGTTGCTCATCACTATGTGGCATTGGTAGATTTATTTGTCTTACTCATTGCCATTCATGGTGGTACAATTTTAGGTGCAACCATATTTCTCTTGGTAGAAACATGATAGTTCTTGGTTGTTGTCTTTGTCTCTATTATTGGGGGTTAAGGATAACTAGTTTTTGGAGGTTTGCATTCTTTTCAAGGATCACCTCTTCCTCTCTTTCTACTTAAAATACCAACGTAGGAAACCATTAGTGTTCTTGGTTATTGTCCCTTGAAAGAAACAAAAGAATCAAACGAGCCTTCACTCAATATCAACACTCTTACAAAAGATTCGTCTAAGACAATTTTAACCTTGGTGTATCCTAAATTGATAGATACTACATGTGGGAATAACTCACAAGATATGCATTAAATTGATACTTTGAATCAAAACACTCCTAGGACATCTTCAAATACATATCTTAGTAATGATTGGAGTTCAGTAGAATTTACACCCTCCTTTAAGGGAGAGTACAAAATCTCACAATCTAAAGAGTCTTGTGTATGTATGGCACCTTGTAGTAGGCAAGAGGTATCTTTGTCGCAAAAGAAAGGAACATTTTCTACTATTGGTCAAGAAGGTATCTTGTCAAGGCTTCTCCAAGCCCACTTGATAGATCTCTCCCTCTAAGAATATGAAAGAAAATTTTACAAAAAAAGTTTGTTTTGTGCATATCATAGAATTCATGGTCATTCTACAAATGAATGTAAGGCTTTGAGTGATCAAATTCAATATCTTAAGGATTGTGGTGCTCTTCCTTTTGTTGATACACATATTTCCTCTAATTGATACCAATTTTCATCCTATCATGTTGCTCATCACTATGTGGCATTAGTAGCTTCATGTGTCTTGCTCATTTCCACTCATGGTGGTACATTTTTTGGTGCAACCATATATCTCTTGGAAGCAACATGATAGTTCTTGGTGGTTGTTTTTGTCTCTATGATTAGGGGCAAGGATAACTAGTTTTTTGAGGTGTGCATTCTTTCCAAGGATCCTCTCTTTCTCTCTTTCTACTTAAAACACCAACATATCAAGTATGTTGACATTTTAAGTGGGGGGAATATTGTCCCATGTTCATTGCTTGAATGTTCCCTTCTTAGCGATGATAGCATACATGTCCTAGAAGATGTGAACTTTTAATTCAAAGTGTGGTCTTCATAATTCATGTGATGTGTCTTCTTCTTGGTGGTGTTAATGGGCTTGATGTCCTTCGAGATTCCAATATTTGTAAGAATATAACATTCCTCTTAGTGGTGATGCTACGGATTTCATTCCCTAAGTTGTGAATATTTTATCCTTAATTTGTCCTCTCTTGGAGACATTAGGCATGATTTTCCCTAAGAGGAGACCTTGCATGAACTAAGAAAAACCCCATTTAATATCCTATTTTCAATTTGTTCATAGGTTCCCAACATAATGCAGCTTACTAGCCTTGTGAAGCTTGAAGTTACAACTTTTTCACTACCACAAAGAATAACACACATTGCTTGCCAGTAGAGCCATGATTTTTCATAGGTGTTTATTATAATGCAGCTTGCTAGCCTTATGAAGTTTGATGTTCATATTGTGTGGTGCCTTATCAAAGATATCAAGAGGTATAAATTTGGTATGGCTAGTATAATGGGAGCCTATAGACCTGGCATGAATTTCTCATTGTACAGTGAGAGCTTGTAGACCTGGCATGACTTTCTCACATAGCCACTTCTGGGGGCACACCTAGTGGAAAACAAATTTCACTATCCCATGTGAGCACATTATTGTTTGAATAGTGGAAAATGAGTTCTACTTGTGAACATTTTTTTGGAAAAACAACTGAGGCTTTATCCACACCAAGTTGGAAAAATAGTTGAGGCTTGATCCACTCCTTTCTTGTTATTCTTCTTTCTTTAAGTCTTTGACATTGTATGTTTGTGTATCTTATCTTTTTGATGCATATCATATATATTTGTGTGTCCCTTTGTGCTTACGTTGGTTTTCCATGGGATCTTCGATCCTAAGGGCTTGCACAACCTCCTTTATCTTTTCAATCCTATCTGACTAATATTTGTACACATAGACCCCCTTTTGGTGCATATTTTTCTACTTTAGTGTGAGTTTGACACAAGGTCATCCTCTCACTAAACTGGTGGCTAAATATAGTGTAGAAAAATGTACTCCATTACATTTTCACACTCTGTTTGGTCCCTATTAATTAAATTAGACTTAATTATGCCTTAATAAGCCCTATTTTACATCTACAAGACTAATAAATTGCATTTCTAAAGGGGAAACCTAACAATAATTAATGCTAATACATAACACTTTACCTTAAGCAATGTGTGTTCCAAGAATAGGGACTTAAGACCCATTCACCCATGGGTGAATGGTTCCTCCCTAAGCCTTTGAACCTATTTTTTAAACATTTTTTTGGTAGTATTTTTATAATCTCAAATTCAAATTTCAATGTCGGCTCTTAATGTTTAATTTTTGAGAAATAAATGATAGATATCTATAAATACAAGGTTATTCTATCAAATCAACTAGAGATTTTTCAAGAGAAATTTCATAAGAGAAAGCATTATTGTCAAGAGAATTCAAGGGTAGATTTATCAAACATTTTTTGTAGCAATCAAGATGTCAAGCATCATGTCAAAATATTCTTGTAGAATGCATGTTTTTGGAGCTAACATTGTGATGTAGGTTTCAAAGATTCAAGTCATATTTCAAGTATCAAGATCCGCATCCATTGAAGCCATTTCATGCAACATCAACATCAAGATTTTAGACCTTCAAGGGTTTTAATCAAGGGTTGGATTAGTTGCATCATTGCCTTATTCATTCATCATTCCTTTCATGTTTTATTTAAATTCAAGGTTTAATTACCAAAATGGGGTTTGACCAAGGCAGCTCCCCATTCACCAAAAACAAATAATTTTTCACTCTTGTTTGTTTTGCAAATCTTAGGTTGAAGAAAATTTGAAGATTGGAGATCTCTTAAGTTGTAGAAGTTGTCAAAGTTGCATGAAAACTTAGATCTTACATTTATTTTTCATCATTTTCGAGTGAAACTAGTGTTAAATTGCATCTCAAATTTATCTTTAGAGGCTCTTGAAAATTCAATTCCATTCACCATTTCTGGTCACTTGGCAACTAATTTGAGGCAAGTTTTAAGCATCTTCTGCTCAACTAAAAAATATAAAATTTGACTATTTATGTTAGATCTAGGCATCGTCTACATGATTCAGGTCTTAGGTTATAGATTTGAGGTCATTTACTATTTTATTTTCATCTCCTAAAAGTGTTGTTTGAATTGTACCCCCTTTCCACATGCACACAAAGGAAATTGCTAGATCTTCCATAGAATTGACTCACAATCTAAATGTTGAAAGTTGATTCTATCTTGAAGGATCCCATTTCCTAAATAAAACCAAGAATAGGTAGGTTCATTACATCCCATTTTTCCCTATCTTTTTATAATAAGTTTGGTGAAACTATTGGAAGTTTGGATGTTTGGCATTGATGATGTATAGTTTGGAAACATGAGCATGAAGTGTACATACATTGGTTGATCCAGTGTTGTAATTGATGCCAACATTTTTATCATCATCCTAGCATATTGGGGAAATATTTTTTGTGACCTTTGTTTAGTGCCAATTGGTCCGGAAAGTGTGGTTTATCAAGAATTTGGCTAAGTGTTTCCTTTGATAGTGTTGTGGTTTAGTCCGTCAGTTTTTTGGGTTTTCACTTCATTGCACATCGGTATAATCTCCTACAATCATAACTACAATTTTGAGTTTAGAAGGAATAAAATTCAATTTTTTGTGACATTTTTTATGCTTTCTAGAAAGATATGAATTTGGCAGTGTGTTGCTCTATATATCGTAGTTATCTTTTATACAGTGTATTAGTGTAGGAGATTCCACACTTCTTTGCAAATAATTATTTTTTCTTGTGATGATGAAGATAAGCTATCGAATGTTGGTTGAATTAGAATTTGATGGGATATTGAGTCTTGAGGTTGCATGATTGATGAATTACATTAGCTCTTGAAGACTGTGTTTAGGTCTATTTTGGATTGACCCAACATCATTGATATTTAATGAAGAATATTTGAGCAACTCTATCTTATGTGGGATTTATATTTACACCCATAATGAACTATCTTGATGAAAATTGCATTTTTATCTTAGGCACCAAGTGTGGATAAAATTATTTAAGGATGAGATGTTTAATTTTTGTGTTTGGCCAACCTAATTGAAGTTTCACCTAATGTGGGTATATATATTCTTGATGGTGTTTTCTGCACAGCAACAACTCAGACAGAATGCAATATTCTATCTCTCTTAAAAAGGTTATTTTCAACAATAAATCACTAAAATCACCCCAAGGTCTCTTGGGTGTCAGGTCATGACAATGCATAAACAACTCAGATAAAATGTGAAATGCTAGTAATCACAATCAGACCTTACTACAAGCAAACTATATCCTTCAATTTATCAGATCTTGCAATACGATGATCTCAAATCCTAAATCTAACCAGATGATAAAGAAATAATAAAAGATGAGGGTGCAAGGATACGATAAGATCTAAACTATTCCTAGAATGAACAATGCAAATAATAGATATCTGGAATGGACCAATCTCAAATAACCAATCCTTGATCAACCCACAAGGCAATCTCACAAGAACGGTGCAATCTTCTAAGGTATATAGATTTTCAAATCATAGATACTCATCCACAATTGAACTTAATCACATTTAAATGTATGGTCCAGGTTGACTTCACCAGCCTACTACAATCAGATAGTTACTGGGAGTATAGACCAGAGATTGCTACCAACATTCCAAATATAAGATCATAAACATCATTCACCAAACTAAAACTAAATTAATTCTGAACACTAAACCCTAAATCTTCAAGCAATTTGAAAGATAGAACAATAAGAACCATGCAAGATAAAATAACACAAGAGATTGCACCAGGAAAACCACAATGTCTTCTATTGTATTAAGTCATCAAAAGGCTACAACAATTCAACTGTTCTGATACAATATTTGCTTCAAGAAATTGAATACTATTCCTACTACAAAATACTCTAGCTCTTCTCTGCTCTT
Source organism: Sequoia sempervirens (assembly GCA_007258455.2). NCBI lineage: Eukaryota > Viridiplantae > Streptophyta > Pinopsida > Cupressales > Cupressaceae > Sequoia > Sequoia sempervirens. The sequence goes on from VDFB02271358.1 coordinate 603,775,398, forward strand.
GCTGATCTCTATTACTTTCTAGCTAACCCTTTACAATGAGACAAGAATGCCATTTATAGCAAATCCCAAGATATGTCGGCCCAGCCAAACATTTTACAAAGATAAAACAATTGCCAAAACAAGTCGGCCTTAGGAATTCAAAATAAAGCACACATTAAATGCCATCCACCATCAAGGTCAGTCAAGACATAGTCCCCAATGTAGTCCGGTCCAATGCATGCCCTATGATAATAGGGAAGCACAAATCTCAAAATAGGCATTAACTACCACTTCCCTTATCCTTGTTCTGGTCCAACAATCGTTGAACCTGCAAAAACACCCCATCCAGCATGGTGATAGGTGGCAACGGCAATACCCTAAGCTGACATTGAATGGAATCAATTTCCTCCTTTGACTGTTTAACAGTCCTATCCCAGTCATCTTTGTTGGCTTGATACTTGTCCATTACTGCCAAATAGGTGGCTGCATCATCAAGCTAGTGGCCGGTTATAACATTCTTAGAGTCCGGAGTATAAACCTCATGCCACCATTCCCTGAGCTGCTCTAGACTTGGGTATTTAGGAGCAATCTTTCTTCTTCCAGTCATTACCTCAAAGAATGCAATACAACCCTCATAAAAACCAGTTAAATCACCATCAATTGATTTCCTTCGTTTCTGGTTCTTTTTCATGGCCTTATGCTGAATCTGCAGAGCCTCAAACCATTCCCATGGATCATTAAGTCTAGAAGAAGGAAGGATTCCATCCACAGCCAATTGTTCCTTACCATGCTACATGATGACCTTGGATTTCTGCAGCAAGAGGTCAATGTCCTCTTTGTCTTGTGATAGCACATGCTCCAACAGTTCCTTGGCTCAAACCGCATCCTTCCCAACTGATAGGATATCCTTGATTGCATTATCTCCCTTCATTTGTACATCCTTCAGCCAATCCATTGCAGTTTGAGCTGAAGTCTTCATCTTTTCAATCCCAAAGATAGTTTCCTTGGGTAGAAATCCATGAGTAGCAGAAGAAGAGGGGTGAAGAGATTGCAATGGTTTCATGACTTCCTCCAAGCATTTTCTAAGTCTTTCATTTTCTTTCCTCAGCTCATGTTTGGTTTGGGTTTCTTTCCTCAACCTTCTAATGATCACTACACTGGACCCTTCATACTCTTCTATGTCCTACTCCATGGACGCTGGTCCAAGGTTGATGGTCTACACATTGTAGTCTTGACCAGTGACTTCTTCCCTAGTCTTGTCTGTAGCAGAGGTGGCAATATGGATGACCCTGTTATACATTTCATCTCTCTCCATCTTGGAAACTACCTTAGCTGCCTTCTTTTTCTTTCCTTTACCAATTTTTGATAGTATTTCATCCTAATCCAAGGGAGTATCTTCAACTACCACCTGCTTCTTCCTTGCTATCTCCTTTTCAAGCCAATCCAGGGCTGCGGGTTCAACCCGTATTTCTTCTGTTCGTGCCTCTTCTTGTTGTTTTTCAAGAGTTTTCTCCTTCTCCTTTTCAACTATTTTATCTTCCTCCTTCTCAGGGAGCTGCTCACCCAGATCTTCCTTTTCAATCTCCTCTTCCTGCACCGGTGATGGAGTTCTAACTGGGATATCTTCCTCCTGCTCTGGCAATTCATGACCCCTGCTGCTTTCCGAAGAATCTTCATACTGAACTAAGGGAGACGTATCCCTTTCTTCTTCTTCAACTTCGAGCTCAGCAGCCTCATCAAAGAGTGCCCCTTCCTTGAATGGCTCTGCCTCCCCACTAGTCTCATGTTCCTCAGGAGTCTCTTGCTCATGCACGCTCGGTGGAGGAGAAGCAACCTTAGATGGCTCTGTGACTGGTGATTTTGGTGAAGGATTCATCTTTTGCACAGTGTCCTTTGAAGAGGGAGTCCTGGATTTCCTTATATAGACCTTGGTCTTTTCCCCTCCTAAACTCTCTACATCCACAATAGGAGGCTCATCCTTGGAGGCAACCCGACCCTTCTTCTTTGGAGTCCTGGTTATTCTTGTCTTCTTCGATGGTGGAAGAACATCTTCCTCTTCTGCTTTTTCTGACTCTTCCTCATCAGAGGACTTACTAATCTTCAAAGTCAGCCATCTCCTCTTTCCTTTTGGCTTCCTTTTTGTTTCGGGCTTACCTTCCTTGGGGCCTCTAATCTTTATCTTGAAAGGAGAGCTCTTTGCAGTTTTCCCCTTGGGGTCATCTTCCCCAGATTCCTCTGAAGTCGACATAGGGTTGAGGTCTCCCATCAAATTGAAGGTACAGGTTACCTTCTCGCTCTCCAACTCCCAAATTTTATGCTTTAACTAGGAAGAGGTGAATTTCATGACAGGGGCCATTAGGTCTTCTAACTCTGTGACCTCATTTTTGTTCCAATTGATATCCCCAATTGACCTGTCCTTCATAGCCTCATAGGCATGATCCTAAACCAGGTTTCCATTGTCCTCTAATTGATCTGGGATCAACTTGACATTGTACTGTCAGATTGCATCAATAGGGAGCCTGGAGTACCTCTTCTTTCAGGCCTCATGATCATCTTTGATGTTGGCCCAATAGTCCTCTAGGTCATTTTTATGCTGGTACTCCCTGGTAGAATTCTTTTGTCCTTCCCTAGTAATATCAAAGTTCACTCTCTTAGAGTGAAAGGAAAAACCATATGCTGCCAACTCATCTCCCGCCATATGTGCTGATTGAATAGAAGGGCATACTTTCGCTACACCAATTCCAAGGGGAAAATCGCCAACAAAGCCTGTTTTATGCTTTTCTTTCTTTACAGTGGCATCAAATTCACAAATCTGTCTGACAATCTCCAACAACACAATGTGATATGTACGGTACCTAGGTAACCTGTATGGAGCGACCAGGCATCCACCAATTCTAATGTAGGTAAAGGTAGGAAATTGAATAAACCAAGCCCCATAGTTCTTTATTAATCCTTTTGCTCCATCTGATAGCCTCACATGCTCTGCATTTTGTAGCATCCGGGTGATATGCATAGTGAATGCATCATTAGCCCTACGGTAGTCCTTATGTCCTAGGTGCAACTCTGGATAGATCTCATAGATTATGTCCTGTCCCAATGTCCCTCATGGATTCAAACCCCTATATGGGTAGAATCTAGCTAGCACATACATGACATAAGAGGAAATGGTAAACCTCTTCGTTTCCAGGATGTTCCTTAACTGTTTATCAATCTCAGAGCTAATAAGCCTGGCCCAGTGGTAGTTGGTTCCTTGTTCAATCTTACTAATCACATGAACCATCGAGTTCTCCAACACTCGAGTGGTCTTGAATCCTGCCACTCTGCTCAAGAATGTAATTGCATCATACTTATCTGACCTGAATTTAACCCTATGCAATTGCTTTGGTAATTTGGACTGGTGGGATTTTGGTTTCTCTAACCATGAGTTGATCATCTGTTGAGGTTTGGCTGGCTCATTCTCATAGTATGTTTTAGCTGTGTCTATGTTCAAAGCACATTAAGAAGACAGATCTGACATGTCGAGGGCCTGGGCAATGGAGACATGACTCAAGTTAGCCGAAACTCTTCCCTCAGTACTGACAACCCTTTATGTATCGAAGTCGTATTTCCTAGCACACTCCAGAATCAGCTCATAACATTGAATTGCTGGGGGGAAACCTGCCACATGCACTAAACCAGATTTCATCATTCCCTGCCTCAAGACTGACAGATCCTTGTCTTCCATCCTCTGCTTAAATTATTCAGATCTCCATGCCCCTACATTGGTGTCAGACACCTCAGCCCACACAGAGGACACCCTACTTTCGGGGAGCTGACCTTTGATGTCCAATCTTAGCCTTTTTGCCTCTGAGATGGAAGAACCCTCTGTATCACCCTTAGATTTTACTGCAGCTACCCTACTTGACTCAGCCTGCACACAAAGGACATCATTAGTATTCACTTATCATGCATTTTCCAATCCAAAGGTTAGCCTGAAATCAAATAAAGCAGTAAAATCCATCACAAGTCATCAATCTTGCAAAATCCGAGAAAAAAGAACCATCCGGGAAAACAATGAAACCTGGAAAAATCTAGTCGGGGCAGAATTTCAGAGAAATCCGACCCAGACAAATTCTTGCTGCCAAAACATCAACAGTCAAATAAATTGTTAGTTCCACCAAAAGATCATTGGATTATCATGTAATTCATTTATTGGCAACAAGAAATTAGCATTTAGCTTTTACTCCGTTAATCCTATTTTTAGAAAATCGGAAGAAGTGCAACCAAACAGGAAAACCGGAAAAGTTCGGATGGGACGGATTTTCGCTGACAGTTCGAGGAACCCCAGAAATTGCTATGCCCCGCAGAATCAGCCAAACCAGGGAAAATCCAAGTGCAAAGGAATTACGTGAGAACTTCGGAAACCTGATAAACGAGGATACACGAACCAACGACCGAACGATCATGCAATCTTTCTATTTGGATTCTAAATCGATGCTAATCAACAAAATTTCAGCGTGCAAATGATTTTCAAGTTCCCTACACCCCCAAATGATGCATTCCCATAGCAGAACGATGATGCCCTAATTTTGATAATCAGACCTCCACTATTAAATCCCAGATAAGGTAAAATTCTCAAGAAAAACTATCATATGGATGATCATCCAATGCGCGCAAGGATTCCTCAAGGTATGAGCAGGTTGGGCTAGACATGAATCATGAAACAATAGAAATCTCACTAAACCTTGGCAAACTTGGGCAGATGAACTGAAACCCTAACCTTCACAAAATGGAACAAATAGTGCACTTAGGGGTAAAGTCCTACTCAGACAGGTTCATACTCACACACCTACTAGTGAATAGATAAACACGAGCACGGTCAACAAAGCTCCGGTGTGGATTTAAATCCTACCCTAATTTGATGAATATGAAATCATGATCAAACAAGAGTTGACCCAAGACAGCTACCAATCAACTTGAAAAAAGAAACTCAATCATTACATGAACAAATGGAAGGGTCACCGACAACTTACCATGGAGTATCCCAAACGAAACTCGAACTTGAAGAAACAACTACAAAATGAACATGCCCAGGCAACACAAATCTAGACACCGACACCCAACAATCTATATGCAAGCTTCCTAGGATCAATCCAATCTTCAAAGCTCAAATGAAACTTGTAATCACCAGAGCAATCAGCAAGTGAATAGATGAAATTGAAATGACTCCTAAAAGGTTTCAAATCCACCCATATACTCATCTGAGCAAAGGTACCGCAAGCATTAATGAGCGACAAGACACTTTGATGAATCTAGAAACCTGAGTCTAAAACTGAATTTCAAAAAATCTCAAGATACGCGGAAATCTGGATGAACACAGATTTTGTGGAAAAGCAGAAACCGGGAAAATAACGAAGTTCAGGATTTTGGCAAAGTTCAGGAAGATCCGTCCGAACCGGAAGATCTCAGAATCGGGAAAAAACCCGGATTGCGGAAAATCCAGCTAGAAACAGACAAAGACCCAAGGTCCCAGGAAATCTACCGGATCCGAAAAATTTTGGAGTTAGGTGAAAACCCAAATTTTACTTAAAACTCAATTTTAACCAATTCAAGCCTCAGGCCAAGATCAAAGCCGGTAAGACCAACATGTCTAGACCTCAAAAAGATAAATCCAATAAAACCAAAAGTCAAAAGGCATCCGAAAAGAGGGTCCCTACTCCAAGTGGGGCGTGTGTGCAAAAACTGCACAACAAATGGTGACTCTGCTGGGGAAATGCTCCTGAGCATTTCAAGTACAAACTAGAATCAAGAACCCAGAACTCATGGTTTCAACTCAGATATTCCAGCCACCACCCCATGCTAAAACAAAGAAGCTCCTAGTCATTCAAAGCTTCCTATACCAAGGTCAAAGTGTGTGCATATGCATTCATTACCTACCGTTAGTTGCACAAGGAACCAAACTTGGTATGAACAAGCTATGTAAAGATTCATACTCTAAAAGTAACGTGGATAGAGCCTTGCTGCCAGTCAGGTGTCCATAGCCCCGACGAGGTTATCGTTGTGATCCTCCTGAACATAGCTCTATTGCCAGCCAAGCGTCCATAGCCCTGGTAGAGATATTCAGATCCCCCTGATAAGTTGAATTCAAACCTTTTGATTTTCAATATTTTCTCTCCCCCTTTTTTTATCTTTTCTTTTTTACTCATTTCATTCAACCTGTGAACAGTGAAGTCCACACTCAAGGCTAAGAACCGCAACGGCACTAGAGCAGAAAGGATTTTTCACCTGTTCAGACCTCATAAGGGCCTTTTGCAATTTTAGGTATATTAAGAATTAAAAGTACAAGACCCCAATATATTCATGTTAAACTGACTAGAAAATCCTTTGCCTCAGCATAAGGATAAGTGACTTTGGGTAGAGAGTTCGTACCATGGTGTTCTGGAAGGATGATTAGAATTTGTAAAGGAAATACCAAGAACATCAGACCTACTTTGTCACCATTGCCATACAGATGCACCCAAGATCCCAAAAGAGGAAGAACCAAGAGCAAGAGTGACGCAAACCAAAACAAACAAACCAAAGCAAACCTACCCTAACCAAAACAAAACAAGCAGAGCGAAAGGGAAACCTACTCTAACCAAACAAACAAGCAAAGCAACCTAAACTAACTATTTACAAAGAAAGGAGCTGAAAACAGCTGAGGACTGGAAATAATGCTTCAAATTCTACCCATTGACAGGCAGTGGGATATCCTCTCCCGTGAGAGTCTTTAGACAGAAGGCATTATCTCCAAGTATTTCAACAGTCTGATATGGGCCAAGCTAGAGTTTATCAAATTTCCCATGGTTCCCTTTCTGATCATGAGGCTTATCCGAGTATAGGACAAGATCAAAAATTCTAAAGGCTTTGACTTTAGCCCTTCTGTCAAACCACCTCTTAACTATCCCCTGATGTTTGGAAAAAATTTCAAGGGAATTATCTCGTTTTTCCTCAAGGTGCAGTAGTTCTGTTAGCCTAGCCTCCCTTCTATCCCCTTCATCATAAAACTAATTTATGAACTGTAAAGTCAGGATCTTAAGTTGAATAGGGAATACTGGCTCCAAACCATACACTAAGTGATAAGGAGATGTTCCAATGGAAGACTTAAGTCTAGTACGATCTTCCCAAAGGGAAAACTGAAGCTGGGTATGCCAGTCTTTTGGGTTCCTCTCTAACAGCTTAAGAATGACAGTCAATAGGTTCTTATTAGAGGACTCTGCTAGGTCATTACCCTGAGGGTAATAATTAGATGCAAACTTCACAATAATGCCATGATCAAAAGCTTAGTTTGAAAATTTTAAAGATGTGAAAGCAGGATCATTATCACAGACAACAGCAATAGGACATCCAAATTGATTAAGAATAGTAGACTCTAAAAAATCAATCACTACATCTGATGTACATTGCCTACAAGCAAAAGCTTCAGCCCATCTTGTAAAGTAGTCAGTAATAGTGAGAATGTACTTGTGTCCTGCAGAAGATGGTGGGTTGATGGGACCTATGAAGTCCATTCCCCACTGAGCAAAAGGTCTTACCTCAATGACCGATTGGAGCGGAAGAGTTGCATACCTTTCTCTTGTTGTTGTCGTCTGACAAGTGTGACAGGTTCGTACATGATGGTGAACATCCTTGAACAATGTGGGCCAATAATATCTTACCCTCAAGATCTGGTTTGTTGTGGCAATGGCAAAGCCATGATCGGTACCATACTTCTCGTGAAATTCGTTTATCACCCTTTCAGCTTCTTGTTTCCCAAGACACCTCAAATAAATGCGTTCATGATTTTTCTTATACAGAACAGCTCCTTTCAACATGAAACCATCACTCTTCAATCGTAAAGCTCTCCTCTGAATAGCATTAAGATGACTTAGAGGTTGTTGATTCAGCAGATAATACACTAAGTCATCATACCAACCATCTGGAGAAACCTCTTCAATATTATAGTTGTGAACAGACAATTCAGGGCCTATTTTTGCCATAGTCCGAATGAGTCCTTGTCCTCTCACCAACTTCATGGGCTGGATCTCAATATCATATTCTTGTAGCATTGTCACCCATTTAGCTCTGCGTTCATCTAATTCATTCTGCATCAGGAGTAACTTAACTGTAGAATCTGGAATAATTGCATACACCTTATTTCTGAGGATATAATGCCTAAATTTCTTTACTGCTCTGACCAGGGCATATGCCTTCTTTTCCACACTTGGATACTTCAACTCAACATCTTTTAATGGTGCACTCATAAAGGAAATAGGATGCTCACTTCCCTCATCAGACTTTTGAGTTAGCATTCCAGCACATGAATGATCTGAAGCAAACGAATAGATATAAAAGGGTTCGTTGTAGTTCGAACTTACCAATACTGGAGCACCAGCAATGGCTCTTTTTATTTCTACAAATATCTCTTTTGCTTTTGTAGTCCATTCGATCTTGGCATCTTGTTTCAACATTGCATTTAATGGTTTAACAATTTCAGCAAACCCAGTAATGAATTTTCTGACGAAGTTGATCTTACCAAAGAAGGACTTCATCTCCTTTTTGCTAGTAGGCAGTTGAATCTTCAATATTGTCTCCACTCTCTCTGGATCAATAGCAATTCCCTTTTCTGATATCACATGTCCCAGTAACTTTCCTTCTGTTACTCCGAAAATACACTTTTTAGGATTCAGGGATATGCCAAATTCTCTGCACTTTTGAAATACTTTATGCAAATTTGAGATGTGATCCCCTCTATTTTTTGAAAAAATAGTTAGGTCAACCATATAAATGATGATGCATTTTCCTATGATATCCTTAAAGGTGATATCCATAGCCCTTTGAAATGTAGCCCCTACATTAATGAGTCCAAAAGGCATCCTCCTGTATGCGAAGGTACCCCATTTCATTGTGAAAGCAGTCTTGTGCCTGTCCTCATACTGAACCATCACTTGATTGTACCCTAAATAACCATCTAGAAAGGACATCATCTCAGATCCATTGACCACTTGAAGCACTTCATCCAATGAAGGAACCGGATAATTATCTTTTTCTGATGATCTGTTTAGATTCCTAAAGTCGACATAGAGCCTAATTTCTCCATTCTTTTTTCTTATTGGAACCAGGTTTGCCACCCATGTTGAATGCCTGACAGGAAATATGATTCTGGCAGACAGTAACTTTTGAACTTCTTTCTATATGACTGGTTCCAATAACGCGTTGATAGGTCTATGTCTCTGCCTGAAAGGCTTGGCACCTGGCTTCAGGGGTATAGTATGAGTTATGATTGATGTATCATAAGTCTTCAAGTCCTCATAACTCCAGGCTACTATATCTAGAAAGCTGTGTAGGGCTTCAATTATCCCTTATCTTTCTTCTGGAGTGCATACCTTGCCAATGAAAATGTTCTTGGCATTATCCTTAGTCCCCATATTGTGAGTGTCACACTGTCCACTGATTGATTCTTTCTTCGAATCTTGTTCCTGATCTCTGATCTTATCCAGGTCAAAAATTCGTTCCAACTGTACCATTCCCCTTGGAATAGTATTTGATTTTAGATTTATCACACCTTCTAAATCCAGTTCTTCTTCCTGGAGTTCTTTCTCATCAATGATTTGAGAAGCAAAAACATATGTATTTGTGATGAAGTCAAGAATATGCTTGTCATCTTCAAACACCTGAAAGTTAGTAACATTGTCTGGGACTGATGGTATAGGAGTCAATTCTACAATGAATTTTTTTAGTCCTGACAAGGATAAAGGTTGTAGGGTGCTTGTTGCTTGAGCCAGAGAATCGGCTGTTTGATTCTTCCGCCGTGGTATTAATTGAATATTGAAGGCATCAAATCCCTCAATGAGGTCCCATACTCTATGCCTATAATTGGTCATTCTTCTATCATGGCATGAATATTGTCTCCTTACTTGTTTAACCACTAACTCAGAATCACCAAAAACTTGCAGAATCTTAACCTTTTTCTTAAGTGCCATAAGAAGTCTATGAATTAACGCTTCATACTTTGCTACATTGTTGGTGCAATGAAATTGAAGCCTATGGGCTGCAAAGAAATTCTTACCTTTTGGAATGATTAGTTCAAATCCTGCCCCAGCTCCAAGCTTGGATTTGGATCCATCAAATGTGAGAGTCCAGCCTTCAGTAGTAGTAGTTTTATTCATCATTTCTTTTGGCTTGTTAGTGTTAGAAGATCCCTTGGTTAGCATAGGTTTCTCATTCTTGTACTCTTCTTGAAGATTCTGCTCATCTGTCTTAACTAACAAGGTTGGATTCATGCATTTTTGTACTTGTTCTACTGTTGTTTGGCACAAACAACACTCCAACTCTGAATGGCAAGCATTATAAACTCTACATCAGTTAGGTAAGAGTAATTCTTCAAAGCTTGTCCTCCTTCCTAGGTGGATTTGATTCTCCATACACTGCTTGATGAATTCCTGAAAATTGTCTAATAAACTGATCTGAGTATCTTCGGGTTCTTCTTCTTCCTCAACTAATTTTGTCAAAACATCACCATGACTGGATTCTTTTTTATCATCAATAGGCATCATATGTAGCATCAACACCTCCTCTGAGTCTGACTCTTCATACTGAGTTGATAGCATATAATTTCCCATGTCATCTTCTGATATCAAAACTTCTGTCGAATTCTTTTGGTATTCTGTAATCATGTATTTCATTCTTGGCTCTCTTTCAATTCTGATCTGATTGGGCACTCCTTTCTAGGGGAGCCACATGTGAGAATGATCAGTAGACACATAACCATTCAACGCCTTAGTGAAATCTCTTCCTAGGATCAAACCATACACATTAGGGATATCAGCTACTTGAATATTGATAACCTATCGAATCCTTGGGTCTGAAGCTATCTGCATGTGAATCTTGTTAAATTCTCCTACCACATTTACTTCAGTCCTATCCAACTGAGTTACCTTCTTCTGAGAGTCAGCAGGTGTAATTCCTAGAGCTCTACAAACTCCAAATGGCATCACATTGGTGGAAGCACCAGAATCTAGTAAACAATTATGCAAATTCTTACCAAATATGCGCACAGAGATCAGAAATGGTGGGGTTTCTATTTTACCTTGGAACAAAGTAGGCTGAGTATCTACCTAGGCCACTTGAGTCTTATCCTTTTCTTTTCCTTTATCCCCAAGAGGCAAGTTAGCCCGATTTTGTGTCTTCTCAGATTGAGAACTAAAAGTCTTATTGACATCCTCCTTAGAAGTTTTATCCAAAGACACTGAGTGTGCATCATAAGTACCTAAAATTTCCTTCCTGATGGGAGGGAACCTTAATAATTCAAATGCTGAAAAATTTACCTTTAATTTCTTGAACTCCTCAGCAATATAGGAGGCCATTTTCTCCTCACTCATATCAGTGGAAACCTCCCTAGACAGTTCCTCCACTTTGTCCTTGCCTGCTTGAACAACCTTTTCCTTCTGTGGGTCAGTTTGAACTTGTCTTTCCTTCGAAAGGTACTGCCTGGAAACATGTGGGAAAAATGGATTATTGCTAGCATTAGGATTTGGGGGAGTACTGAAGTTGTTTGGAGGAATGGAAGTGGTGAAAGGTCCGCTAGCTTGTGGGCGTCTATGAGGCATGTCTCTCAATCCTTGCCTCTGAAACATCTGTACCTCTTCAACATAGGCTTCCTCTTGATCAAGGGGGCCATTATCATTCATTGCTTCTTCATTAAATAGCTAAGCCACCTCATCCCCATCGCAGATCTAATCTGTTTTATCTCCTTGGGAGTTAAATTCTTCCTCTGGAACATTTTCTTCATTTGCTGGGAAAGGAGCGTGGTTTAACACTAGCACAAGAGAATCATAAGGGCTTGAGGGAACAATCTCCTATCCATTTGCATTATTCTCCACCTCATACTGAAAAATGGAGGCTGCAGTTTGGAACTCTGGACACTCCAATTCTGAATGCTGACTTGTCTTATGAAGCCTACACCATCCTGATAGGGCAGCCTCAGCCAAATATACTCCACTGGGAGGCTTGTCTTGACTGACTGGCTGGTTTGTTGATTGGTTGATAGGTTGATCCAAGGGAGTAGGAACTCCTCCATTATTAGGTCCTGTATTCCAAGTCCTATTCTATCCCTGAGTTGGCCTCTTATCAAATCCTGATCCACTACCTTGTCCTCTATCAAAAAAAAATTTCCTATCATTATTGTAACCTCTGTCATTGTTGTAACCCCTATCTTGATTATAACCTCTGTCATTGTGGAATCCTCTCTCATTACGCTGCCCTCTATCAAAATTCTGCCCTTGTGAAAACTCTCTGTTCTGATTGGACTGCATGTTTTTCTGAGCAGCTTGTAACTGACTATTTTGATTCCTAAGGTAAGTCACCTCTAGGTTCAGCTTCTTTATCTGCTCAGCCATTTCATCAATCCTTTCTTTATTTGAGTCTAAAAAAGGGGGCCGGCTTGGGTTACTCTGAGGAGGGACATGCATTGTAGCAGATCCTATAGACTGATGTAATACCTTAGAGTTTTGCAAATAGGAAGGAAAACTATTTGGCTATGACTGATACATAGGCTGATTAACCTGCTGTTGGGAAAAATTCATCATAGGAGAAACTTGACTCATGGGAAGACCAGGATGTGGCACCAAGGGTAATTGAGGTACTGGATTCATGATTGGAGTATGATTGGAAAGTGCCTGATTGACTGCTTGAACCTAACCAGGATGTGCAACTGGTCCTAAAGAAGGCAACAGTCTAGTTATATGTTGCCTCAGATCTGTGCTAAGCTTAACAACTTCTGTGTAGGCATCAGTTAGGGTAGCTGGAGGATTGGGTCTCCATTTCAAAAATGTTGTTGTGAGGCTATCTAGAGCTTCATAATAGACCCCCAAGGTTGTATTATCATCTAAAACATAAGGATCTTGAAGTCTTGTGTATGCACGGTGAAACCTATTATTGAAACTGGATATTGGTTCATTAACTTCTCTTTTGACCCTAGTGAATTGCAAGTATAATTCATTGGCACTGATAGGTATTCTGAACTTCTGTAAAAAGGAAGTTTCCAGATCATTCCAATTAAGAATTGAGCCAGAAGGGAGGTGATTGTACCAGTAAAAGGCTTCTTCTCCTAGTGAATAAGGAAACAACCTATAGGCCACATCCTCATGAACAATCCCTCTGTCTTTGAGGTAGGTTTGAAAAATCCTTATATGTTCCTCTGTAGTTCTATTTGGGTCATTAACATGGAATTTTGAACAAAAGCATTCAGGGTTTTTGGGCATAACATTGTAAGCATTGAAATACAAAGGGGATGGATTATTAGCTAGGAAAGCCATTGGAAAAAGCAGGGGTGGTGGTTGTGGTTGGTTAACGATAGGTTGAGGTTGCTGAATGGGAACTACTTCAGGGATGGGTATGGCTTCAACCTCTAGATGTGAAGATATGGATGATGCTGGTGAATGGATGGGTGATGATGATTCTCCCCTTTCTTGGGTCCTTCTTGGCCTAGGGGGAAATTGTAATTCTTGCAAATCTTCTTCTCATATGGTAGATTTGGTATTTCTCCTATATCTTTCATGAGAGATGGCGTTCAAGAAATGATCCAATGTGCTCATCCAGGCCCTCCTTCTAGTGCCAATCTGTTGATGGTGTTTTCTGCACAGCAACAACTCAGACATAATGCAATATTCTATCTCTCTTGAAAGGTTATTTTCAACAATAAATCATTAAAATCACCCAAAGGTCTCTCGGGTGTCAGGTCATGACAATGCATAAACAATTCAGATAAAATGTGAAATGTTGGTAATCACAATCGGACCTTACTACAAGCAAACTGTATCCTTCAATTTATCAGATCTTGTAATATGATGATCTCAATCCTAAATCTAACCAGATGATAAAGAAACAATAAAAGATGAGGGTGCAAGGATATGATAAGATCTAAACTATTCCTAGAATGAACAATGCAAATAACAGATATCTGGAATGGACCAATCTCAAATAACCAATCCTTGATCAACCCACAAGGCAATCTCACAAGAACGATGCAATCTTCTAAGGTATATAGATTTTCAAATCATAGATACTCATCCACAATTGAACTTAAGCACATTTAAATGTATGGTCCAGGTTGACTTCACCAGCCTACTACAATTAGATAGTTACTGGAAGTATAGACCAGAGATTGCTACCAACATTCCAAATATAAGATCATAAACATCATTCACCAAACTAAAACTAAATTAATTCTAAACACTAAACCCTAAATCTTCAAGCAATTTGAAAGATAGAACAATAAGAACCATGCAAGATAAAATAACACAAGAGATTGCACCAGGAAAACCACAATGTCTTCTATTGTATTAAGTCATCAAAAGGCTGCAACAATTCAACTGTTCTGATACAATATTTGCTTCAAGAAATTGAATACTATTCCTACTACAAAATACTCTAGCTCTTCTCTGCTCTTGTTGATCTCTATTACTTTCTAGCTAACCCTTTACAATGAGACAAGAATGCCATTTATAGAAAATCCTAAGATATGTCGGCCCAACCAAACATTTTACAAAGATAAAACAATTGCCAAAACAAGTCGGCCTTAGGAATTCAAAATAAAGCACACATTAAATGCCATCCACCATCAAGGTCAGCCAAGACACAGTCCCCAATGTAGTCCGGTCCAATGCATGCCCTATGATAATAGGGAAGCACAAATCTCAAAATAGGCATTAACTGCCACTTCCCTTATCCTTGTTCTGGTCCAACAATCCTTGAACCTGCAAAAACACCCCATCCAGCATGGTGACAGGTGGCAATGGCAATACCCTAAGCCGACATTGAATGGAATCAATTTCCTCCTTTGACTGTTTAACAGTCCTATCCCAGTCATCTTTGTTGGCTTGATACTTGTCCATTACTGCCAAATAGGTGGCTGTATCATCAAGCTGGTGACCGGTTATAACATTCTCAGAGTCCGGAGTATAAACCTCATGCCACCATTCCCTGAGCTGCTCTAGACTTAGGTATTTAGGAGCAATCTTTCTTCTTCCAGTCATTACCTCAAAGAATGCAATACAACCCTCATAAACACCGGTTAGATCACCATCAATTGATTTCCTTCATTTTTGGATCTTTTTCATGGCCTTATGCCGAATATGCAGAGCCTCAAACCATTCCCATGGATCATTAAGTCTGGAAGAAGGAAGGATTCCATCCGCAGCCAATTGTTCCTTACCATGCTCCATGATGACCTTGGATTTCTATAGCAAGAGGTCAATGTCCTCTTTGTCCTGTGATAGCACATGCTCCAATAGTTCCTTGGCTTGGATCGCATCCTTCCCAACCGATAGGATATCCTTGATTGCATTATCTCCCTTCATTTGTACACCCTTTAGCCAATCCATTGTAGTTTGAGCCGAAGTCTTCATCTTTTCAATACCAGAGATAGTTTCCTTGGGCAGAAATCTAGGAGTAGTAGAAAAAGAGGGGTGAAGAGATTGCAATGGTTTCATTACCTCCTCCAAGCATTTTCTAATTCTTTCATTTTCTTTCCTCAGCTCATGTTTGGTTTGGGTTTCTTTCCTCAACCTGCCAATGATCACTGCACTGGACCCTTCATACTCTTCTATGTCCTGCTCCATGGATGTTAGTCCAAGGTTGATGGTCTGCACATTGTAGTCTTGACCAGTGACTTCTTTCCTAGTCTTGTTTGCAACAGGGGTGGCAATATGGATGACCCTGTTATTCACTTCATCTCTCTCCATCTTGGAAACTACCTTAGCTACCTTCTTTTTCTTTCCTTTACAAATTTTTGATAGAATTTCATCATAATCCAAGGGACTATCTTCAACTACCACCTACTTCTTCCTTGCTATCTCCTTTTCAAGCCAATCTGGAGCTGCAGGTTCTACCCGGATTTCTTCTGTTCATGCCTCTTCTTGTTGTTTTTCTGGAGTTTTCTCCTTTTCCTTTTCAACTGTTTTATCTTCCTCCTTCTCAGGGAGTTGCTCACCTGGATCTTCATTTTCAATCTCCTCTTCCTACACCGGTGATGGAGTTCTAACTGGGATATCTTCCTCCTGCTCAGGTGATTCGTGACCCCTGCTACTTGCCAGAGAATCTTCATACTGAACTAAGGGAGACGTATGCCTTTCTTCTTCTTCAACTTCGAGCTCAGCAGCCTCATCAAAGAGTGCCCCTTCCTTGAATGGCTCTGCCTCCCCACTAGTCTCATGTTCCTCAGGAGTCTCTTGCTCATGCATGCTTGGTGGAGGAGAAGCAACCTTAGATGGCTCCATGACTGGTGATTTTGGTGAAGGATTCATCTTTTGCACAGTGTCCTTTGGAGAGGGAGTCCTAGATTTCCTCATATAGACCATGGTCTTTTCCCCTCCTGAACTCTCTACATCCACAATAGGAGGCTCATCCTTGGAGACAACCTGACCCTTCTTCTATGTAGTCCTGGTTGTTCTTGTCTTCTTCGGTGGTGGAGTAACATCTTCCTCTTCTACTTTTTCTGACTCTTCCTCATCAGAGGACTTACTAATCTTCAAAGTCGGCCATCTCCTCTTTCCTTTTGGCTTCCTTTTTGTTTCGGGCTTACCTTCCTTGGGGCCTCTAATCTTTATCTTTAAAGGAGAGCTCTTTGCATTTTTCCCCTTGGGGTCATCTTCCTCGGATTCCTCTGAAGTCGACATAGGGTTGAGGTCTCCCATCAAATTGAAGGTACAAGTTACCTTCTCGCTCTCCAACTCCCAAATTTTATGCTTTAACTAGGAAGAGGTGAATTTCATGACAGGGGCCATTAGGTCTTCTAACTCTGTGACCTCATCTTCGTTCCAATTGATATCCCTAATTGACCTGTCCTTCACAGCCTCATAGGCATGATCCTGAACCAGGTTTCCATCATCCTCTAGTTGATCCGAGATCAACTTGACATTGTACTATCGGATTGTATCAACAGGGAGCCTGGAGTAGCTCTTCTTTCTGGCCTCAAGATCATATTTGATGTTGGCCCAATAGTCCGCTAGGTCATCTTTATGCCAGTACTCCCTGTTAGCCTTCTTTTGTGCTTCCCTAGTAATATCAAAGTTTGCTCTCTTGGAGTGAAAGGAAAAACCATATGCTGCCAACTCATCTCCTGCCGTATGTGCTGATTGAATAGAAGGGAATACTTCTGCTACACCAATTCCAAGGGGAAAATCCCCACCAAAGCCTGTTTTATGCTTTTCTCTCTTTACAATGGCATCAAATTCACAAATCTGTCTGAAAATCTCCAACAACACAATGTGATCTATAGGGTACCTAGGTAACCTATATGGAGCGGTCGGGCATCCATCAATTCTAATGTAGGTAAAGGTAGGAAATTGAATAAACCAAGCCCCATAGTTCTTTATTAATCCTTTTGCTCCGTCTGATAGCCTCACATGCTCTGCATTTTGTAGCATCCGGGTGATATGCATAGTGAATGCATCATTAGCCCTGTGGTAGTCCTTATGTCCTAGGTGCAACTCCGGATATATCTCATAGATTATGTCTTGTCCCAATGTCCCTCATGGATTCAAACCCCTATATGGGTAGAATCTGGCTAGCACATACATGACATAAGAGCACATGGTGAACCTCTTGGTTTCTAGGATGTTCCTTAACTGTTTATCAATCTCAGAGCTAATAAGCCCGACCCAGTGGTAGTTGGTTCCTTGTTCAATCTTGCTAATCACATGAACCATCCAGTTCTCCAACACTCCAGCGGTCTTCAATCCTGCCACTCTGCTCAAGAATGTAATTGCATCATACTTATCTGACCTGAATTTAACCCTATGCAATTGCTTAGGTAATTTGGAATGCTGGGATTTTGGTTTCTCTAACCATGAGTTGATCATCTGTTGAGCTTTGGCTGGCTCATTCTCATAGTATGTTTTAGCTGTGTCTATGTTCAAAGCACACACAGAAGACAGATCTGGCATGTCGAAGGCCTGGGCAATGGAGACAGGACTAAAGTTAGCTAGAACTCTTCCCTCAGTACTAACAACCCTTTGTGTATCAAAGTCGTACTGCCTAGCACACTCCAGAATCAGCTCATAACATTGAATTGCTGGGGGGAAACCTGCCACATGCACTAACCCAGATTTCATCATTCCCTGCCTCAAGACTGACAGATCCTTGTCTTCCATCCTTTGCTTAAATTATTCAGATCTCCATGCCCCTACATTGGTGTCAGACACCTCAGCCCACACAGAGGACACCCTACTTTCAGGGAGCTGACCTTTGATGTCCAATCTTAGCCTTTTTGCCTCTGAGATGGAAGAACCCTCTGTATCACCCTTATATTTTCCTGCAGCTACCCTACTTGACTCAGCCTGCACACAAAGGACATCATTAGTATTCACTTATCATGCATTTTCCAATCCAAAGGTTAGCCTGAAATCAAATAAAGCAGTAAAATCCATCACAAGTCATCAATCTTGCAAAATCCGAGAAAAAAGAACCATCCGGGAAAACAATGAAACCTAGAAAAATCTAGTCGGGGCAGAATTTCAGAGAAATCCGACCCAGACAAATTCTTGCTGCCAAAACATCAACAGTCAAATAAATTGTTAGTTCCGCCAAAAGATCATTGGATTATCATGTAATTCATTTATTGGCAACAAGAAATTAGCATTTAGCTTTTACTCTGTTAATCCTATCCTTAGAAAATGGGAAGAAGTGCAACCAAACAGGAAAACTGGAAAAGTCCAGATGGGACGGATTTTTGCAGACAGATCGAGGAACCCTGGAAATCGCTATGCCCCGTGGAATCAGCCAAACCCAGGAAAATCCAAGTGCAAAGGAATTCCAAGAGAACTTCGGAAACCCGATAAACGATGATACGCAAACCAACGACCGAACGATCATGCAATCTTTCTATTTGGATTCTAAATCGATGCTAATCAAGAAAATTTCAGCGTGCAAATGATTTTCAAGTTCCCTACGCCCCCAAATGATGCATTCCCATAGCAGAACGATGATGCCCTAATTTCGATAACCAGACCTCTACCATTAAAGCCCAAATAAGCTAAAATTCTCAACAAAAACTATCATATGGACGATCATCCAATGCGCGCAAGGATTCCTCAAGGTATGAGCAGGTTGGGCTAGACATGAATCATGAAACAACAAAAACCTCACTAAACCTTGGCAAACTCGGGCAGATGAACTGAAACCCTAACCTTCACAAAATAGAACAAATAGTGCACTTAGGGGTAAAGTCCTACTCAGATGGGTTCATACTCACGCACCTACCAGTGAATAGATAAACACGAGTACGGTCAACAAAGCTCTGGTGTGGGTTTAAATCCTACCCTAATTTGATGAATATGAAATCATGATCAAACAAGAGCCGACCCGAGACAGTTACCAGTCAACTTGAAAAAAGAAACTCAATCATTACATGAACAAATGGAAGGTTCACGGACAACTTACCATGTAGTATCCCAATGGAAACTCAAACTTGAAGAAACAACTGCAAAACGAACATGCCCAGGCAACACAAATCTAGACACCGACACCCAACAATCTATACGCAAGCTTCCTGGGATCAATCCAATCTTCAAAGCTCAAATGAAACTTTTAATCGCCAGAGCAATCAGCAAGTGAATAGATTAAATCGAAATGACTCCCAAAAGGTTTCAAATCTGCCCATATACTCATCTGAGCAAAGGTACCGCAAGCATTAATGAGCGACAAGACACTTTGACGAATCTAGAAACCTGAGTCCAAAACGGAATTTCAGAAAATCTCAAGATACGCGGAAATCCGGATGAACACAGATTTTGCGGAAAACCAGAATCTGGGAAAATCCGTCTGAACTGGAAGATCCCAAAATTGGGAAAAAACTCAGATTGCGGAAAATCCAGCTAGAAACAGACAAAGACCTAGGGTCCCGAGAAATCCGCCGGATCCAGAAAATCCCGAAGTTAGGTGAAAACCCGAATTTGCTTAAAACTCAATTTTAACCAATTCAAGCCTCAGGGCAAGATCAAAGCCAGTAAGACCAACATGTCTAGACCTCAAAAAGATAAATCCAATAAAACCAAAAGTCAAAAGGCATCTAAAAAGAGGGTCCCTACTCCAAGTGGGGCGTGTGTGCAAAAACTACACAACATATATGAGATCACTATTGAGGTTCTATAGGGGAGTGCAATGTATAGTGTAGAAGAGTGCAAAAGGAATATATGATATGAAAATGTGATAGAGAAGAGAAGATTGTATGTGAATTATGGCATGTATGGTGATTCACCTAGATGTGTGTGATGCAGTGTTAAGAAGATTTTGAATAGAGAAGAGTATTGATTTAGATAGTGTATGGATTATTTTTATACGTCAATTGAATTATAATCTGGTATATGAAAGATGTTATTGAATCAATTCATTTAGTTAGTGCATCCAACCCTTATTTGTTCTTAATTAGTGGGTTGTGAGCCTTTTTATAGAGTGTGTCCTGGCAATGAGCCTTTGTAATATCTTATATCCAAATATAATATATTGTGAGCTAACCCTCACCAAGATTTTTCCATTTTTTGGTTTTAACTTTAAAATACTAGTGCTCACGTGTCATGTGATTCTGTGGTTGTATTCATGCTTTGATTCTTCATTTGAGTTATATCTATTTAATTAATTGGATGAGTTGTGTTTAATTGGTTTAGAGGAATACTAATTCACCTCCCTCTTAGTATTTTGGGTGTTCAAGAATTGGTATTAGAGCTTGGTTCCCTGGAAAGAGCTTGATCACTTTTGGAAGTGAAACATAAATTTTTGGGACCCTATGGGCTTCTCTTAAACTCCTAGGGTTTTTCACCTAAAAGGAGAGAGATAGAGCCAAAAATGGCTATGTATCACACATTAGGATGTATGCAATGTTTTTTAATGTAAACAAACATAACTAAATGCAATTTTCTAATCTAAATGATTGAAAATGAATGCAAAAGTGAAATCAAAGCTATGTTTGAAAACACACTGTGATTTGAAAATGATGAAGAAAATGAATGAAATGTGCAAAATAGGAAGAGATGGGTCAAATCAGAGTGCACCTGGGAAAAGTGTGATGATTTTGGAGTGTTTCGAGTGATGGCTAAGATCACTAATTTTTCATAGTGGGACTCATTCACCCAAGGTGGCAAATTAGTCCACTTATAGGTGAAAAACCATTGGGAGTTGGTTTCTATCAGTCAGGATCCAGAATCTAACAAAATTCATATTTTTAGTCCTAAGGTGGGATTTATTTTCCATAGATGGTGAATTAGTCCTCTGCCAATTTTTTGAAAAATTAGGAGACAACTCTGCAACACCAGATCTGGAAATGTCTACTTGTCGGGTTGCCAAAGTTAGTTCTATAGAAACAGACAAATAACTCTCTCCAAGCTTGAAATTGACTTAAGTTGACTTGAAGCACCTAGTTGACTTGGAAATCAATCTTCAACACCTAAAAGCTTATCAAATCTGCATACAAAGAGTTGCAAACAAACATACAATAGGGGAAAAATGATAAAGGGTTAGTGAATAGGGGTTTTCCTTGGTCAAACACCACTTTTGGTAATTAAACCATTAAAAAGATAATGAAATGAAAGAGAAAGATAAACTAATAACATGCAAGTGCTAACAAATTACCTAACCCTTCGATGTTGAAAGTCTAAAGTAATGTTGATGGCTGCTTCAAAGTGCTTGAATAGTACTTGAAAAGATGATGTAAAATGCTTGAATACTTGAGTGAATAGGTGGATAAGTGATCTTGATGAATGGGGATTGTAGGAGATGTAAAATGAGGTGAAAATCACTTATTTATAAAATTCTTGTGCCTTAGTATCCAATCATACCTCGTCATAGGCTGACATCAAGTGATTTTGAATAAAATCCTGAAAGAAAATTTAAAATATTTTGAATTTGGGGCCAAGGGGGGACTCATTTGCCACCCATGGCGAATGGGTCCCACCTAGGACTTGAAAACATGTGTTAGGAAAAATGTTGTATTTAATGTTGTTTGTTGGGGTATTATTCAAAAATACACTTAATTACTACTTATGAGGGCATAAGGATACCAAATAAAGCATAATAAAGGTGTAAATAGTAAAAATATGCCTAGAAACACATGAAAGTTGTTAGAAGACTTTACAACACTTCAAAATAGGACTTGCTAAGTGATGAAAAGTTGATTTTTAGGTGAATTATAATGAATAGAGTCTAGAAGAATGTATAAATGTCTTACAACACTTCACAACACCTTCACAAGATATCATTCTTTGAATTTTAGTACATAAATAAGCATGTTCAAGCCATGTTACAACATAAAATCCAAGTAGAATAGTTCCAAAACCATGAAACAAGACCTAAAAATCCATGAAAATGATAAGGGGCCATTTTTCTTTGGCACATTTAGCCCCCACTTTAGTGAGAGGATGAACCTGCTTCAAACTCACACTAAAGTAGCCATGGACATTGAGGGGAGGGTTCAAATTCACTTACATTAGCCAGATGGAATGCAATGATCAAGAGGGATAATCAAGCCCCCAAGATGAAGATCCCATGGAAAACTAAACATAGAAGAAAGGAACACACAAGTGTTGAAATGAATTGAATGAAGCTTCGATCGTCAATCCAACTAGTTGTGAAAAGAGATCTAGGCTGATTGTTTGAAAAAGAGAATGTGTAATAACTCTGGGGGTACAAAAATTTAGGCTGTCCACGGGGTGAGAAGGCCTAACTATATACTCACTTTGGGGCCATGGAACTAGTTTTCCATGGGGCAATAAAGCCCAAAAAGGTAAGATACATATGCTAGTTGGTATGCACTCATAAACACAAAGGTGGCTATGGAGAAAATTCATGTCACTAGGTGGGCTTCCCACTCAACCATGTTAAATTTATACCACTTGATAACCTTAACAAGGTGCCACAAGGGAAAATTATCATGAACAAAAATAAAAGGTACCACATTCATGCAAGTTGTGTTGCAGGGTGGCAAAAAGAAAATGAAAAAATGTAAAATGTAAAATGCTTAAGATGTTCAAAGGAATCTTGTTAGTTCATGCAAGGTCAGTCACTCAGGGAAAATTGTGTCTAATGTATCCAAGAGAGGACCAATCAAAGAAGAGTATATTCAAAACTTAAGGGATGTATTGCATCACATCAAGCCACCAAGAGGAATGTAATATGCTGAGAAAGATCACTCTTATGAAGGACATCACTCCCAATGGCATCCACAAAGTGAGAAACACATCACATAAACAACAATGCTACACTAGGAACCAAGAGTGAAAATGAATTATGGTAATGTATGCCCCCCACTTTAAAGGAATTGCTACACATCATTATATGAGAAATTACTTTAAAGAAGAAAGAGAAAGAAAAAGTAGTAAGACATGAGAGCCAACTTGGAAAGCTCTATGCAAAGTCATATGTTTCAAAATTAGGCTATGCCATGTCAAGGAAAATGAAAACAAAAGAAAGAAGAGTTTCCTCCCAGAAAAGAAAGCACACCAAACACATAAAGGATCTATGGATTTGGGGTCAGTATGTTTGTTGCTGCAATGTTTTTATGAAAGAGCTTGGAACTGTCATCATTCCCCAAAGCACATAGAACTGGAAGAATGACACCAAGAGAGCAAAAACAAAAGGAAAAGAAAGCCCATTTTGGGTCAGAATGGAAGAGACATTGCATTCACCATGCTTTGCAACATCCCTAAAAGGAAAACACTAGTGAAAAGAAAGAAAACGAAAAGGCAAAAGGAAAGTGAAAAATCTTTTGGGTCATCATGAAGGAGAAATTTCAGTCTCAATGCCTTGCGTCATCCCAAAAAGGAAAACAAAAAATGAAAGTGAACAATACAAGGACCGTTTGGGTGAACATCGAAGAGAGATAGGGCATCTCTTGCTTTGCGTCATCCCCAAAAGGAAAAAACAAAAAAAAGAAGAGAAAAAGACAATGCATGATAAAGAGAAAATTAGAAGTACAAATAGAAGAAGTGTATAAAGAGAGGGAACATCAAACACACGATATGCACATGAAAATAAAAGAGAAGAAATAAGTAATGTAGATGTAAGTCAACCATTAACTAAGGTATTGGTTTCTCAATCTTAAATGGTTAAGTAGAAAAGGAATAACATAGTTAAGAAACAAAGACAAGTGCATTACAAGGACAAGGCTAACAACTTCTTGCCCACCACCACCCCCTGCCAATAAAGTGGAAAGGAAAGAATGAGCCAAGGTGAGTTATGGGAAAGGATCGTGCAATAGTGAGAATAGGGAATTCTACAACTATGACATGATGAAGGGATTTGGTTGATTTAAGGTATGATGGGGAAACAATCGGTGTTAGTGAAGTGATACTTATCTAGTATGTCCTTCAGTGTCTAACATTCTTCTGTTCGATGGCCAAGAATATGATGATATTTGCAAAATGGTATGTTTGATTCTTTAGGGAAAATAACCAACCTATTCACAAGTGGTAAAAGTATAATACCTTTGTTTAAAATCAATTGAAGTCTCCTTTCACATTTAGGTGGAGGATGTGTGGGAAACTTGATCTTTAGTTTATAAGGTCATTTTCACTTGCTAGATTTTCCTTGTTCATGAATAGAAGGAGGAAGAGGACCCATAGGGATCTAAACATCCTTATCATTAGAAGAAGTTAATGGTTGTTCACATGGAAGGAGAATATTTAAATTAGGAGAAGCATTCAAGATCACTATTCCAACATCTCAAAATATCCTAGGTTGAAGAGGATGTCTCTCAAGATGGGAAGGATCTTGATATCCTAGTCCTGTTGTGTGTGCTTTGGTTGATTGTTGTTTAAGAAGTTCATGGATGTCATGTTCATTTTTTGTGTCACAACCTTGTTTACTTAAGATAGTGAATCCTTTACCCTATGTTTCCTCAAGGTTGATAGGAATGTTTGTGACTTTGTGCTCATAGGATGTTTGGGATTGTGGTGGTTTAGAGGAACTAGGTCCACTTGAGGGAGGAGGCTTAGGTCCTGTATTGACTTTAGGATGTAAATATGTAAAGTGATCAAGAGGTACAATAGTGGGAAGGTCTTGTGATCTCATAGATGGATAAAAGGCTGCATTGGCTTCTAGGTTATCTAGGCAATCATTGTAGAAGTTGTGCATGCTATCATCATCTTCTCCAATGATGTCTTCTTCATGTGGAGGACAATCATTAGGAGTTTGAGGAGCATGTTTGAGTTCAAGGTCATTATGGTCACAACCAAAGGCACAATTGGACATGTCTACCAATGAATTTAATGAATTCCAAATTTTATTGAAAGAAAATTCCATAATACTAATAAAAAAGGTTCAATAAATGATGAAAAATAGAGATTCTGGAAATGAAAATAGAATGCAAGAAGAAGAAACTGTAACCCAAAAAAATGCCAAAAGAATTTTTTAAATGCTAATAAAAAATTGCAGAGGAACTAATTCACCCTCGGTGGCAAATAAGTCCTAGTATGAATATTTTTTAGTTTTTTTTAGAAATTTAAAGTTGATTTCAATGCTCTAAAAAATGCAATTATAGATGCAGAATGCAAATTTTGACTTCTTTCAATGAGATGTTATGCAAAAATGAAATCTAATGAAGTTTGATCTAATGCAAAATGAAAAGTCCTAGAATGCAATAAAAAATTAATGTCCTAATTGAATGCTAATGGAAATGGAAACTAAGATGCAATATGTGAATGAAATAAAAAATGAAAAGTGTTCAAGAGTTGGGTTCACCAAAATGAAACATAGATTTTTGGGATCCTATGGACTTCTCTTACACTCATAGCATTTTCACCTAAAAGGAGAGAGATAGGACCAAAAATGCTTATGTATTACTCAAATTAGAATGTATGCAATGTTGCTTAATGTAAATGAACTTAAATAAATGCAATTGACTAATCTAAATGACTGAAAATTAATGCAAAAGTGAAATCAAAGCTATGTTTGAAAACACATTGTGATATGCAAACAATCAAGAAAATTAATGAAATGTGCAGAACAAGAAGAGATGGGTCAAATCATAGTGCACCTGGGAAAAGTGTGATGATTATAGAATGTTTTCAATGCTGGTTGAGATCAATTATTTTTCACCATGGGACTCATTCACCCAAGGTGGTGAATCAGTACACCTATTGGTGAAAAACTTTCGAGAGCTAGTTTCTATCTGTCAGGATCCAAAATCTGACAAAATTCATATTTTTAGTCCTAAGGTGGGACTCATTCACCATAGATGGAAAATTAGTCCTCTCTCAAATTTCTTAAAAACCAAGAGACAACTCTGCAACACTAGATCTGGAAATGTCTACTTGTCTATTTGCTGAAGTTAGTTCTATAGAAAACAAACAAATAACTCTCTCCAAGCTTGAAATTGACTTAATTTGACTTGGAAATCAATCTTCAACACCTAAAATCTTGTCAAATATGCATACAAAGAGCTGTAAAAAAACATGCAATAGGGGGAAAATGATTAAGGGTTAGTGAATAGGGGTTTTCCTTGGTCAAATCCCACTTTTGGCAATTAAACCCTTAAAAAGATAAAGAAATGAAAGAGAAAGATAAACTAATAACATGAAAGTGCTATCAACTTACCTAACCCTTGGATGTTGAAAGTCTAATGTAATGTCAATGGATGCTTCAAAGTGTTTGAATAGTGCTTGAAAAGATGATGTAAAATGCTTGAATGCTTGAGTGAATAGGTAGATAAGTTATCTTGATGAATGGGGATTGTAGGAGATGTAAAATGAGATGAAAATCACTTATTTATACAATTCTTGTGCCTTAGTATCCATTCATACCTCATCATATACTGACATCAAGTGATTTTGAATAAAATCCTAAAAGAAAATTTAAAATATTTTGAATTTGGGGTGAAGGGGGACTCATTTGCCACCCATGGTGAATGGGTCCCACTTAGGACTTGAAAAAATGTGTTGTGAAAAATGTTGTATTTAGTGTTGTTTGTCAAGGTATTATCCAAAAATACACTTAATTACAACTTATGAGGGCATAATGAGACCAAATAAATCACAAGAAAGGTGTAAATAGTGAAAATATGCCTAGAAAAGCATGAAAAGGTGAAAAGGTGAAAAGGTGAATTATAATGAATAGAGCCTAGAAGATGTAGAAATGTATTACAACACTTCACAACAACTTCACAAGACATCATTAATTGAATTTTAGTACCTAAATAGGCATGTTCAAGCCATGTTACAACATAAAATCAAAGCAACATATTTCCAACACCATGAACCAAGACCTTAAATGCCATGAAAATGACAATGGGCCATTTTTCTATGACACAAGAAGATCTTGGAGTTTGAACATATGGATGACAGAAAGTACCCTACTCCTCTAGAAGAAATTTTTGCAATTAAATACATAGAAGAAGATTGTATACTAGAAAAGGATGAAGAACTCAAAGCTGCACTTGAAGATCTTAACCAAATTTAAAATGGGAATAGATATTTGAAGGAAAATCTAAAAGAGGAAAACAAATGTATGAAGAAGCTAAGAGAGAAGATCAATAAATTCATAGAAAGACATAGAGAATTTAATGAACAACTAAAGAAATAAAATTAAGGCATCATTAGAATAAAAATACAAGTGGAAGAAAAGAAGAAAATTGAGGATTGTTTGAATGCAATACGATTGAACAAGAAATGGTAAATCTGAGAGAAGATTTGGAGAAAGAAAGAATTCATGAGGAAAAATTTAAGACAAGTTATACAATGCTTGGTGAGTTAATTTATGTATAGAAAGCATCTAAAGATAAAGGTGGTTTGGGACTTGAAAGAGGAGAAATCTCTAAACCAGACTAGACATCTAATATAAAGAAGATTAGTGAACCTAAAATAATTGAAGGAAAGAGGAACTATTGCAAGCTCTAGAATCAAAGAAGCAATACTGGAAGATTCCCTATAAAACAACCAAACCCATCTTTTAATGGTGTTTTTTATTCATGCAATAAACTTGGACATAAGGATATAGAATATAGTAGAATGAATTAAAATGTTCGACCCTTTTCTGGATAATGTTTTGCATGCCAGAAATTTGGACAAAGCTGTTGAGTGTAGAAGTTAGATGATAAATATATTTAATATTGCTAGATCATTCAATGGCTACTACTACACATGCAATGTATTTGGACACAAGGCTAACCAATGTAGAGAAAGATTGAATGGGGGTCAGATTGGTCAAAAAGAGGTTGTATGCTACAATTGCAATGAACCAAAACACATTATTATTATTTTTCAAAAATAAGAACATTAGAAAGAATGAACTTACAAAGGAAGATGAACTAGTCAAGAAATTTGATTCAAATGATGTAAAGAAGGAAATGGAAAAATTATGGATAAAGAAAGAATAAACTAAGGAAAAGGGGAGAATCTATACCTATCTCTAGTTCATATGTTTCCTCTAGTAACTAACCCTAAGTTATGACCTAGGGGAGCTTTACTGAAAAACATATAGCCCCCTTACTGACATGATGTGTCATTTCTTGACATGAAGAGATAAGATGGAGAGGAATATTATGGAGCTTTGTGTGAAAAATCTAGGAGAAAATATTTTAATGCAAAAGTTTGTAGAGCTTCTGAAAGTTGACTATGTATACAAGGTTTTGAAGTTTACCAAATTTTTATCTAAAGCATTTATTACTGAAATGGGTCAAATCAAGGAGTTAAAAGCATGATTGGGAAGGAAAATTCATTTTATTATGTCTATGTGAAGGAGAAGTAAAGTGAATAAGAAGAAGTGGAAGGATTCAATGCATCTCCCAGCAATAGATCATTAAAACTCTAACTTTCACTGAGCAATTTAAGAGGTATTATGTGTACTCCAATCTTTCCAAAAAATTTATTTAAAACAATTCTAAATGAAATTGAAGGACTGAAGGTTGTAAATGTATCAGAGAGACTGCAACTTGAATTAAAGAGGCATTCTTAAAAATTTCTATTGGAAGATCCAGCGGGTGCATTTTCTTGCACTCCCTTTAGTGTTTTACTGACTGAGGATATCAATGCATAAATTTATAGTAAATTAGAAGTTTCCAATAACAAATTATGCGTTCTATAGACAAGAGAATTAGAAGGAAGTGATGATACCCTAGAAATAGAATACAAAATCCTAAATGAAAATAAATTCGATGTATGACAAAATTTCCCATTGTTTGAAGTGAAAAAGAAGTACATCATAATGGTATTATGTAGAGTTCACAATGAATCCATTTAGATTATGGTGAGTATTCAATAACTAAGGAAGCTATAAGGGATGTAACTGGTGTGTGGTCTACTGAGCTAGTTCCAGTATGAAAAACTATCAAGGTCAAGGACTTAATGGAGATGATATCTTCTACTCTTAAAGGAAAGGAATTCACCTTAAACACAATTAATTAGGAATCCGACTATCTAGTATGTTGCAATGATTATTGGATAGAAAATTTGTCAAATAAATAGTGACTATACAATCTTTGCCATTGTCGCTCACATTGCACATAACATGATTGTAAATGGAATTGTTATAGCCTATGTGATTTACTCCGACAACACTTGATGAAGAACCTAAAGGAAATCAAAAAGAGATAAAAGCACACATTTAGGTATGGTATTTTGATAATCTATTTTATTTTATACTTTATGAAGGAAGTACCAATAATTGGGAAAGTGGAGCATGGAAAAGTACAAAAATGGTTGCACATTAGATAAAAAATTATATAAGAAATCTTGGTGGTTTAGATGCTCAAGATGATGCTCTTGCAACATTATTTGGAATGTTTTAAATGAGGATGAATGAAAGAGTAAAAATATCTAAGAGTGTGTTGGAAAGGTTCTTAGGAGACATTAATTTCTTTATCTCTATTGAATTTTGCTTCATGGAAGCAATTGAGCCTAGAGTTGTTTGGATTTGTGAGTTGTATTATGAAGTAACTAAGGAAGAAGTTGTTCATTATGCATAAGTACTTTGAATAATTACTAAAGACCTTAGCATATCAGGATTAGAGAACAGGTCTAGAACTAAAGCCTCTAGTATTTCTAAGAGAATAGGTAAGAAAAGGAAGAGCACTATCTTTCCTCTAGTTGAAATTAAGCAAGAATATGCAATGAAAGAAGAAGGAAGGAGAGATGATGCTCAATATGAGAATGAAAGTAGAATCATAGTTATAAGTGCATAAGACATGGATGAAGCCATGAAAGCCTTACAAGAGGCAACCCCTGGAAAAAGCATCAATACATCATTGTCTACTATATAAAATTTTAGAAACTTCATTGATTCACTAAAAGAATATGTATCTAGATTAAAAGAATAAGTTAGAAATATATCATAAGAAAGGAATACAAAGAAGAGTCTAGAGGATGTCAAAAATGTGTAGATGCACATCATAGAGTTATGAAGGGATTGAAGGATACTCAAATTTTCAAAGAAGCACAAAACTTAGTATCATATTGCTTGAAGTGGCTAAACATCACATGGAGTTTAAAGGATGCAATGAACTCAATTGAAACTCAAATAGGATGTGAAGCATATATTCATGATTTAATAAGAGACGAGAATAATCAGAAATGGACTAGCATTATTTAGCTGCTTGAAAATTTCTTTTTCTTGTAGAATTAGAGGGAAGAAACAATCAAACAATATGTGACATTAAGTTACTTAGTGAAGATAAAGGACATTCCTATATCTATTGCCCTTTCCAATGTAGATAAACTCCCAAAAATAAATCTTAACCCTTGCAGTATGGAAGAAAGAGAAGAGTCTAATGGAACTTGAATTATAATGGAAAAAATTTGTGAAAGAAAAAATACTTTTGGAAGAAGGAAAATCTACTTGGAAAGATATTCCAAAGAAGCTGAAAGGATATACATCTTGAGGTTGATATGTCTTATCTTTATCCATAGAAGATTCTTTTTTGGGGAGAGTCAACAAATATATATATATATAAGGGAAGCATATTGATCCTTTGCACCACCTTTTCCATTGATTTCAGAGGGAGAGAGAGTGGAAAATCATTTTTGTCAGACACTTGGGAGCAATAGTTACATTTTGGGAAAGATGGTTGGAAGACCTTTTTGGGAGACAAGTTTTGAATCAAGTTCTCAAAAATGTTTTTGATATGCATGTTTCCATCAATGATAAAGGGGGAGATTGTTGGAAGTTTGGAAGTCTATCATTGATGATCCAGTTTAGAAACATGAGCCTGAAGTGGACATACATCAGTTGATCTAGTGTTTTCATTGATGTCAACATTGTTATGATCATCATAGCATAATGGAGAAGTATTTTTGATGACTTTTGTTAAGTTCTAGTTGGTCCAAAAAGCATGGTCTATCAACAATTTGGCTAGGTGTTTCCTTTGATAGTGTTGTGGCTCAGTGCATTAGTTTTTGGGTCTGCACTTCACCTCACATTGGTATAATCTTCTATAGTTATAACTAAAGTTTTGAGTCTCTCAGATGGAGGAGAATTCAAGTTTTTATGACATTTTGTATAGTTTCTAGAAAGATATGAATAACAATGTGTGGCTTTGTATATCATAGTTATCTTTTGTACATTGTACTAGTGTGGGATATTTCACACTTCTTCATAAACAATTATTTTGTCTTGTCATGATGAAGATAAGCTAATCAATTTTAGTTGAATGGGAATTCAATGGGATATTGAGTCTTGAGGTCACACGATTGATGAATTACATGAGATCTTGAAGACTTTTTGTTTAGGTCTATTTTGGGTTGACCTAACATGATTGATATTTTGTGAAGAATATTTGAGAAACTCTATCTTATATGGGATCTATATTTATATCCATATCATCCTATCTTGATGTAAATTTTATTTTGATCTTAAGCACTAAGTTTGAATGAAATTATTTATAAGGATATGTTTAATTTGTGTTAGGCTGACCTAATTTAAGTTTTACTTGATGTGGGTATATATATGAGATCATTACTAGGGTTCTAGAGGGGAGTGTGATGTATGGTGTAGAAGAGTGTGAAAGGAATATATGTTATGCAAATGTGATAGATCAGAGAAGGTTGTATGTGAATTATGACATGTATGGTGATTCACCTACATGTGTGTGATGTAGTGTTAAGCAAACTGTGAATAGAGCAGAGCATCAATTCAGATAGTGTGCAGATAATTTTTGTAGCTCAATGGAACTATAATCTAGCATATGATAGATGTTATTGTATCAGTTCATTTAGGCAGTATTTCCAACCCTTCTTTGTTCTTAATTTGTGGGTTGTGAGACTTTTTTTGGACAATGTGTCCTAGCAATGAGCCTTTGTAATATCTTATATCTAGATATAATATATTGTGAGCTAATGCTCACCATGGTTTTTCCTTTTTGGGGTTTTCCACATAAAAATACTGGTGTTCATGTGTCATGTGATTGTGTGGTTGTATTTGTGCTTTCCTTCTTCATTGCAGATATTTCTATTTAGTTAATTGGATGGGTTGTGTTTAAATAATTTAGAGGAATATTGATTCACCCCCCCTCTTAGTATTCTCGGCGTTCAATAGAAACATTCCAAGTTTCGTATAAAGCCCTATTTTTTGGACATATAACCTATTGGGGACTTATCATAAAATAGAGCAAGGTTGTGGAGATCATGCCCAAGAAGAATCTACTAAAAATGTTCATTTGGAACAAGAGGTTGATCAAAGATTCCTCTCCCTAGAAAGGGAGGATGCTCTCAATATTGTTGTTCCTTCTAGCAGAATAATTAAGTGGGAGTATGATGAGGACAAAGATGATGTCAGAATAAAGGCTTGCAAAGTCTTTATGAATGATGACACGTTTTTCCAAACTAAGGATTTTAAAGACTTTTTCATCCAACTCAAAATTTAGGCCATCAAGAAAATGATTGAAGATGCAAGGAAAAAGTTGACCCCTCATTGTAGGAGGCTGAGAAAGATGAAGGAAAAAACAACAAAGGAGATTGTTTCCATTACAGCCTAGGAGGAAAGGAGTTTGGTCAAAGCAAGCGGTATTTTAGTGTTTTTTGGGTGGGATCTCACATCATCTATTACATTAGATGCAATAAGGAAGTATCCTAATGCTTCTATTTCTAAAGAGAACTTTGACAATAACATGTTTGGTTTGGGGTTTAGCCCAAAATTGCATACCCTTGCAATATGGTCTATGGCACCAGATACTAGGAAACCTAAGGTTGTTAAATTAGTTAAGGAAGTAATTGGTGCTATGGTAGTGAAGCGATCTACTAAGATCTCTCCAACAAAATTTGCACAGTTGAAAATGCATGCTTTAATGTTGAGTGTAGATACAACTCAAATCTCATAGGATAGATATGAAAAATTATTGGATAAGTATAATAGGCTATTCTATGAGCTTAATAGAATGGTTGCTACTACTACTAGCTCAGCACAAAAGAATTTTCCCTCTCCAAATTCCTCTTACTCTTGTATATCTTCACAAGACAGGGGGACTTTGTCATTAAGGATCCAAAGTTTAAAGGAGGAATTATGGATGGAAAAAGTAAATGCAAAAAAGACTAAGGAGGAAACTACAAAAGTAGCCACTAGTATTTTTTATGATATTGTAAAGCACTAAGTTTTTAGGTTGGTGCATACGTCTGATAACATTTGGAATGTTTATAAAAACATTCATGAAGCTCAGTAAAGGTATATTCAGGTACAAGCTACCTCCCAGAATGATTGGAATAAGAGGAATGCTAGGGTGGGTGCTTTAAGAGAAATGATACCAAACATGAAAGAGGATTGTGAGGCACCTACACACATCCCCAATATAATAATGAAAGTTGAATTATTAAGTGAGATTTTAGTGTTTCATGGAAAATTGGATGTACAACTAAAAAACAAGATGAAGATATTTAGTGATATGGAGGGGCATGGAATGCCTACAATAGTGAATGAAGAAGGGGAATTGAAGGATTTTAGCATTTGGAAGGATGAGTTGGGAGGTCTTCTCCCACACTTTAAGGAAGTAATCACTCTCATAGATTATACTATGTTGAATGTTGTTGCGGATGATATGATACCTAGATTGAGGTCAACATGGATACATTTGTCAAAGAGGCTAGGGTATTAATTGATGCCAGATATAATCAACATAACACTAAGGTGTAGAAATTTTTAGATATAGAGTGGCCCACCAAGGAGGAATATAATACATGCTCAGAAAAATTTACAAATTAAGCCTTTGGTAAAGTATTGCAAAAAATATATCCTCTTGGTCAAATGATGACATGTGTGTTGGCATGATGCTAAAGTTCTTTCTCTCTATTGCTTTTATGTTTCTCCAACATTTTGGGATGCATGTGGAAATGATGTCTAGCCCACAATTGGTGTTGTTGCAACAAAAAAGGATGCCTTTTGGAAGGCGGGAGTTATCTTCTTCAACAAAAGTGAACAGGGGATTTATCTCTGTAAGGAAAGCTAGATGTGGAAACAACTCTCCTAACATCAAAACCTCAGGGAAGAACACAGAGAGACTTTTAAATTTTTACAATTATAGTCAAATTAAGATGCACTTGAAAGCAATAACAGAAATAGAGTATTTGGAAAACACATATGAACACCAAATTTACATGGGAAAACCCTTACGAGAGAAAAACTCACCACACCAAGAGAAATCACTTTGTATTACAGTAATGGAGATTACATACAAATATCAGACTTATCTTTCTAATGTCATTTTACAGCAACATTCACCATGAACAACCTTGTTACAGAACATTCATGTTACAGTCTTCACATAATAGAATTCATCCACTGATCATACAATCACATAGCAATCCATTGATCCATCAAACTAGACATCATCTGCTACTCCAAACTATATTCATGTCACCCCTGTCTGTTGAGCTTCCTCTCATAACTGCCACAACGAATTGTCTTCCAATGTTTCCCATTTAGCTTCTCTGATTGGTTGACTACAAGCCACATAGGATAGTCTTCACGTGATTAAAAGGCTTCAAACTATGTTGGCATGTCGGTGAGACACAAGAAGTGTCTCCCCGATGCCACAAGACCTGATTACATGTGATCGCCAAGAGTCGCCTCCATCGGCAAGAGATTACATTGATATCACAAGTTGTGCCAACTTTAGTATTTCTATCACTGAGACATACCACTCTTTGGTGAGACATTATACTGATGTTCAAAGTCACCTCAAAATGTTATACCATCGGCAAGACTTACCGCTCTTGCCAATACATCCCACCGAGCCTTCATGTTATTCTGAAGCATCCAACAATTGGCGAGACTTATCATTTCACCGAGACATAAAACCGAGGTCTCAAGTCATATCAAGCACCAAATAATAGTTGGTAAGACTTATCACTTTCACCTAGAGTTCTTATCGAAGTCACATGTTACACCGATGAAATCATTTAGTTAGACACCACACATTGATAAGACTTCATATCGAAGTGTGTTACACCGATGACTCCAAGATTTTCCCCATTGGCGAGACCTCTCTTCATCGCTGAGACTTCTTCTCGAGACCCTTGTGTTACTCTCAGTGAATACTATTGGTGAGACATTCCTATTGGTAAGACTTCTTACCAAACACCCAAGACTCTCCCCAAAGGCTTCAACAAAAAATGCTATTAGCGAGACTTTAGCTTTTGTTGGGACTTCACACCAAAGTAAGCCTTTCGGCCAAGGGTCTCCTTGATATACAACATGAATGGCCTGTTAGCCAGAGATCTCCACTCGGAATATAGTTACAATGACAATCACAAGTCATAGTGATAAGCTCCTTCAGCATGACTTAAACATTGTCTTGGCAACCTGTACAAACCACAAGATCCAAATCTGCTAGTTGGCCAAACCCAAAGCATGTCGCACGGACCTGCCTCTCTTAGAGGTTTTAGTCTATGGGATTGAGGCATATATTTCCAACAATCTCCCACTTGAAAAAGATCACACAGGAGCCTCCAGAGCACAACAAAACTTACTAAAAATCATGGGCGCTAAGGCCCATTGAACTGGCACACCACTTGAACTTGTTTGTGCTCACTAGCTTCGTCAATGCATCTACAACATTCTTTAGAGTATCAACTTTTTCCAAACTGACCTTTCCATCTTCCACCATATCTTGTAGAAAGTGGTATTGTACATCTATATGTTTCTTCTTGGTATGGAAAGTAGGATTCTTTGCCAGAGAAATTGCACTCTAACTGTCACAAAAAATAGTTATTTTCCCTGCATCAAAACCAATGTTAGAGACAAATTTT
Organism: Sequoia sempervirens; assembly: GCA_007258455.2. Taxonomy (NCBI): domain Eukaryota; kingdom Viridiplantae; phylum Streptophyta; class Pinopsida; order Cupressales; family Cupressaceae; genus Sequoia; species Sequoia sempervirens. Next base: position 603,811,586 of record VDFB02271358.1, read on the forward strand.
TTAACCAAACTGCTTCTTTACAAGCATGTGTAGCTGCCATGTATTCAACCTTTGTAGTGGACAAAGTGACTATAGCCTACCACTTACTCATCCAACTCACTGTACCACCATTCAACATGAAAGCATATCCACTGGTGAACCTCCTGTTGTCAATGTCCCCTACCCAATCAGAATCCACATAGCCTCAAATACTGAGAGTCCTTTGTGATTCAACCAAGTTCCCATGGTAACACAAAGCAAACTCTGAAGTTCCCTTCAAATATCTGAAAACTCTTTTCATAGCATCCCAATGTGTCCTTCCAGGATTAGGCATAAACCGACTAAGAACTCCCACTACTTGGGTAATGTCTAGCCTTGTACAGACCATTGCATACATAAGACTGCCAAAAACACTAGCATAGGGTACACTGGTCATGTCCTCCATCTCAGTAGGATATTTTGGAAAGTCTTCAACAGATAGCTTTGTTCCCTACAAGATTGAAACAACTAGTTGCTTGCAATCATTCATGCAAAATCTCTCTAGAACAGTATTGATACACTTACTCTGATTGAGCCAAATTTTTCTACTATTCCTATCCCTGGTTATCTCCATCCCCAAAATATACCTTGCTGCACCAAGATCTTTCATTTCAAACTTAGCAGACAATTGAGACTTAAGATTAGAAATCATCAACTTACTATTGCCTATGAATAGCATATCATCAACATAGAGAGAAATAATAAGCACTCGATCACTTTCATCTTTATAATACACACAATGATCAAATTTTGATCTTAAAAATCCCAAAGACAATTCAAAAGTATCAAATTTTGGGAACCACATTCTAGGTGACTGCTTTAACCCATACAGAGACTTTTTTAACTTGCAAACTAGTTTCTCTTTACCTTTCTCCACAAAATGCTTAGGCTGGGACATGTAAATCTCTTCTTCAAGATCACCATGAAGAAATGTTGTCTTCACATCCATCTGTTTGACCTCTAAGTCATACATTGCTGCAAGTGACAAAAGAAATCTGATAGATGTCAGCTTAGCTATAGGAGAAAAAATTTCCCCATAATCAATTTCTTCTACTTGGGAATAACCTTTTGCAACCAACCTTATATTTTTCCACACTACCATCTAGACCAATCTTCTTCTTAAATACCCATTTGCAGCCAACAACTTTTCTACCTTTAGGCAAGGGCACCAAACTCCAAGTGTCATTCTTTTTTAATGATGCCATTTCTTCATTCATGGCTTCCAACCAAGAGTTTGAATCAGACATTTTAATTTCCTCTTTTACAGTCCTAGGCTAATCAATGCTAGAAATCAAAGCATAGGAACAAGTAGAATCTATCAAAGAGAACCCATACCTATCAGGTTGTTTTCTTTCATGAGTTGACCTCCTCAGTTGTTGAGGCTGAGGTTCTTCTTCTTCTAAACTTTCAGAACTACTTGAGCTCTCCTTAGTTTCAGGTACATTTTGAATTTTGAATTCCTCTTTCTCTAGTGTAGGAGGAATTACAACTACATCCTTATTATTTTCTAACTTTGTCTCTGACTGTAGTTCCAAGGTAGAAGGCTTCAACTCACAAAATATTACACTTCTACTATATACAACCTTCTCTGTATCAAGATTCCAAAGCTTATATCCTTGTATGCCAACACTATAGCCAATAAAAATACATTTGACAGCATTGTTCTCCAATTTAGATCTTTTTACATCTGGCACATATGCATATGCCTCATAGCCAAAAACACGAATGTGTCTCAAAGAGGGCTTCTTACCAGACCATGCTTCCAAAGGTGTTTTCTCAACAAGAGCAGAGTTTGGAGAATGATTTATCAAGTAACAAGCAATAGCAACTGCCTCAAACCAGAACTTCTCCTCCAAGCCAGCACTACTTAGCATACTTTGTGCTCTCTCCATCACTATCCTATTGAACCTTTCTACAACTCCATTTTGCTATGGAGTATAAGGTGGAGTATTATGTCTCTTAATTCCATGGTCTTTACAATACCTCTTGAAATCATCAAAAAAAAATTCAATACCATTATCAGTCCTTAAAATTTTGATTTTTCTTCCAGTCTGATTTTCTACAAGGTTCTTAAATTCCTTAAACTAACTAAACACTTTTGATTTACTTTTTAGAAAATATACAATTGCTCTTCTTGAATAATCATTAATGAACGACGCATAGTATCTTGACTTAGACAAAGAAGGAACATTCACTAGACCAAAAACATCAAAATGAATATAATCTAGCAAACCAAAAGATTTATGAGGACTGGAATAAAAAGAAACATGGTCTGCTTTCCATATATACAATGTTCAAAGAATTCAAATTCAAAGTTACAATCTTCAATTCCCTCAACCAGGTTTTTATTCTTCAAGGTTTTTAAACCTTTTTCTCCAATGTGGCCTAGCCTATGATGCCAGAGCATAGTCTTTTCTATTGGAAGTTTAACTTCCATAGAGTTTACAGAATCAGGAATTTTTACATTCTTTCCTCCATGAGTAGCTGTCTGTGACTTTATAGAGACACTATTACATTGAACAACATGTGCATCAAGCTTATACAAGGTACCAATACGAACACCCCTTGCTAGCACCATTGAGCCTCTTAGTCATCTTGTAGCCATTTCTAGAGAATGCGACTTGCACTCCAATATCATTCAACTTACTAACAGAAAGTAAGTTTCAAGCCAGACTTGGTATATGAATTAGATCCTTGATTCCCTTCACTCTTCCATCAGGGAACTGGATTCTAACTCTTCCATGGCCAACAATCTCCAAAGTTGAATCACTTGCTAAGTACACCTTTCCACCATTGTATTCTTTATACCTCGTACACCAATCTTTATGAGATGTCATGTGGATAGAATCCCCTTAATCCATCAGCCAAACATCATCTGATGCCTGTGTAGCCAAGGCTACAATGAAGGCATCTGCATCACTCTGAGAAGAATCATTATCAAAAGAATTCTTCTTCTTCTTTTTCTCCTCTTTATAATCTTTTCGGACATGACCAGGTTGCCCACAGTTCCAGTACTTCACCTTGGACTTCTTTCTAGTAGACTTTTATCTCCCCTTTGATTTTGATTTGGATTTCTTGTCCTTCTTCTTGTCTTTCTCTTTCGACCTTCCTCTAGCAACAACTGCCTCCTTCGCCATCTCAAAAGATTTTCTTCTCATCTCTTCTGATAACAAAGAAGAAACAAAATCTTCCATCTTGAAATTCAATGTTGTACTCCCAATAGCCATCACCAAGTGATCCCAAGAGTCTGGAAAAGAACATAATAGAGGCATACAACGATCCTCTTCATCAATCTTTACACCAATAGAAGTTAATTGTACAATTAGCATGTTGAATGTATTCAAATGATCAACTATAGACCCTCCTTCCTGCATTCTCAAAGTGTACAGCTTCTTCCTCAGGAACAGTTTATTCACCAAGGACTTCCCTTGATTAATAGATGCAAGTCTCTTCCACAAGGAAGATGTAGTCTTCTCTTCATGCACATTTAGAAGAATGGAGTCTACCAAATAGATCCTTATCAGCCCCTTGGACTTTCTATCTGCAAGGTCCCAATCTTCTTGCTTCATGCTTGTAGGTTTAGTTCAAGACACAGCAAGCCACAAATCATGATACACTAAGAGATCCTCCATTTTGAGTTTCCACAACTCAAAATTTCTGCCATTAAACTTCTCTATTTCAATCTTTCCTGACGTACTAGCCATCTCAATCTGCAATTTGAATTAACAAAATTCTACAGGACTCCCACTAAATATAGTTGACTCAAAAAACCCAACGTAACCACAAGGATAACACAACTGGCCGGGCTCTGATACCACTTGTAAGGAAAGATAGATGTGGAAACAACTCTCCTAACATCAAAACCTCAGGGAAGAACCCATAGACACTTTTAAATTTTTACAATTACAGTCAAATTAAGATGCACTTGAAAGCAATAACAAAAACATAGTATTTGACAAACACATATGAACACCAGATTTATGTGGGAAAACCCTTACGGGAGAAAAACCCACCACACCAAGAGAAATCACTTTGTATTATAGTAATGGAGATTATATACAAATATCAGACTTATCTTTCTAATGTCATTTTACAGCAACATTCACCATGAACAACCTTGTTACAAAACATTCATGTTATAGTCTTCACATAATAGAATTCATCCACTGATCATACAATCACACAGCAATCCGGCCATCCATCGAACCAGACATCATCTGCTACTCTAGACTATATTTATGTCGCCTCTGTCTATCGAGCTTCCTCTCTGAACTGCCACAATGAACTGTCTTCCAATGGTTCCCATTCGACTTCCCTAATTGGTCAACTACAAGCCACATAGGATAGTCTTCACATGGTCAAAAGGCTTCAAACTATGTTGGCATGTCGGTGAGACACAAGAAGTTTCTCCCTGATGCTACAAGACCTAATTACATGTTATTGCCAAGAGTCGTCTCCATTGGCAAGAGGTTACATTGATATCACAAGTTGCACCGACTTCAGTATTTCTATCGGCGAGACATACCGCTCTTCGATGAAACATTATACTGATGTTCAAAGTCACATCAAAATGTTATACCATCGGGAAGACTTACCACTCTCTCCAAGACATCCCACCGAGCCTTCATGTTATTCTGAAGCATCCAACAATCAACGAGACTTATCGCTTTTGCTGAGACATCACACCGAGGTCTCAAGTCATACCAAGCACCAAATAATAGTCAGTAAGACTTATCACTTTCACTAAGAGTTCTTATAAAAGTCACATGTTACACCAATGAAATCATTCGGCGAGACATGACACATCAGTAAGACTTCATATCAAAGCAAGTGTGTTACACTGATGACTCTAATATTTTCCCTGTCGGCAAGACCTCTCTTCATCACTGAGATTTCTTCCTGAGACCCTTGTGTTACCTTGAGTGAATACTATAGGTGAGACATTCGTATCGGTAAGACTTCTTACCAAACACCCAAGACTCTCCCCGAAGGCTTCAACAAAAACGTTGTCGGCAAGACTTTAGCTTTCGCTAGGACTTCACACCAAAGTAAGCCTTTCAGCCAAGGGTCTCCCCGATATACGATATGAATGGCCTGTCAGCCAGCAATCTCCACTCGACATAGGGTTACAATGACAGTCACAAGTCATAGCGATAAGCTCCTTCAGCATGACTTAAACATTATCTCGGCAACCTATACAAACCACAAGATCCAAAGCTAGTAGTCGGCTAGATCCAAAGCATGTCACACTGACTTGTCTCTCTTAGAGGTTTCAGCCTGTGGGATTGAGGCATATATTTCCAACAATCTCATATGAATATTCACCATTTTGAGTTGTAATATAACGGCTTTTAGGAATTTCTTGAAATTTAAATGAAATTCATGTCAAATGTAAATGAGACAAATGTACAATTTGGATTGAAGCTTGTTTGCTCCCTTATGCTTGTAAAAGGGAATTTAAGGAAAATTGTATGGGTCTTTGGTTGATAGAGTTTTGATCTCATGTAAATAATTTTGTAATATAAGCATAAAGAAATGGAATTAGAGTTGAGTCTTAGATTTGAATTTGAGTTTTGTAATAGGCATAACCTTTTATAAAAATACTAGCATTTGAATGAGAAGGTGCAGATTTTGAAGAAAATACTCTCCTTATGCATTTTTCACATGAATTATCAATGAAATAATCAAGGATATTTTGATTGGTCTACATTTGTGTTTCAATTGAATGCATGATATTTTCTTTGCATTAATTCAAGGAATTAATTAAATTTCTCTAAAAATAAATGGGTTCATGTGATTAGATATAAGGATTTGATAAGTAGTCTCTATTTTGGAATATTTGAGTCATTCTACTATAATGCACTATTACAATAGTCTGAATGCTAGGTTTGGTTATTGTTATATTATGGTTTGTTTCAAATTTGAGTTCATCACCCTTGGATAAGGCATTGTTCCATTACTTTGGTTAATTTTGAAATCATTGAGTTAGCCATGTCGTTCAAAGAACAAATTAATAAATAATATCATTCATTCACTCAAAATTGTTTAAATTTTCGAGTGAAGTTACCCATTCTATACTTTAGGTGATTATTTGTTAAAGAATTCTCCAAATTTTTGAATGATTTAATCCAATTTGTAATTATATGAATGTATCTATGATAACAATGTATTTGATAATTGGCACAAGAGTATCATAAGATAAATTATAGGGATTACCCTCTCGGGTCTTACAGAGCCCAAAGTGCAAAGGGAAGCCTATCAATCTTTCACCTATTCATTGGACAATCCTCACAATTATTAACCATTGAATTTGGGAAATTCATAGATAACTGATGAGATTAAGTTTAGTTCATTAAAAACAACCAACAAGTGTGATGATCTATTATCAAAGGCATCATTTGCATAGGGGTGTTGTATGTGAATGATGTTATAGGGGTACCCACTTTGGTTTTCTAGAGCCTAAATTTTAGAGGAGAAATTTTATATTTTTCTCCAATTTGTTGCCCACTAACCTAGGATTTCTAAGCATAAGGAGTAGCTAACCTTTAGGAAATCCTAGAAAAAAAATTATATAAACACCAGTAAATCCTACCTTCCATGCTAGAGAAAATAAATTGATGTTTAGTATCATTTTTTTCATGATATGGTAGAAGATGGAAAGGTGAACTTGGAATTAAGGTTGACACTTTGGCGAATGTTGCAGATGCACTGAAAAAACTAGTGAGCATAAAGAAGTTTAGATGTTGTTCTGATTCCATGGGCCTTGGGGCCCTAAGTAGAGAAGTTCAAATGGTTGAGAATTAGATAGATTGGATTCACTATCCCAATTCTTGAGCTTCACATTTTTATTTTGGAATTCACCTACAAGATCCTAACATATTCCTATACTTCACTATTCTTATATCAGTTGGGATTTTTTTGGTCATTCTTAGTTGTATATAGTGTACATATGGTAAATATTGCATCCCCACTTAGGTTCCATCATTGCAAATACTTGTCACTAGGTCTCGTGTTTGTGTTAGTTGTCTTGCCAAGAGTTCCCATCCTACTAGTTCCTATAGCAAAATTCACTAGCCCCTAGAGGTTTCAATACATCATGGATATTTGTTATCATTTTGATCCTAGAATCTACACCATCCATCTTTTGTATTTATAGGATATATCATTCCTCACATTAGGCCACACCAGTCCACCCATCATCCTAATGGAAAAAGATATTTGGAATTTATGATTATTTATTTGTTCTTTTGAATTTTGTTTATCTTTACAACTTCCAACTATACCTACTTGAGGTCACCACAATCTATCATATCATGGAGTTCTTTCATTGGTATACATATGGGCATATCTTATCTTTTCATGATTTCATTTTCCTAGTTGCCTTGTATTGTACCTGTTAGTTCTCAAAACTGCTAGTTGAAAAACCACAAGAGGTTACCAAGCTCTTGGTATGTTTTAGGCTAACAAACAAGGCCAATTATTGTATTTGAACCTTCTTCTCTTCAGGCTCTACCAGACCTAGGTGGGTATACTTAATGCAAGTGAAGTAGACTTAAACTATGTGTTTCCTACTTGTGTAATCTATCCATAATGGCAATTGGAAGTGGAAAGATGCAAGTCTAATTTGCTATCAATTGTATAAGCAATATCAATAGAAAGTTTATGAATATGTTCAGTTAACAGATGTAAGATTTTGAAATAAATTTGATAAAATTAAATGATGAAATGGATAAGACTAGTGCCTTGTTGGGTAAATGGAGTCAAATGAAAGTCTAAGATAAGTGATTTGTACTTGGTAGTAACTCTAATTGTTTGGCACACTAATATTGGTTTATAACTTGTATAAACGTGCAAGCAAGTGATTGACAAACTCTACTTACTTATCCAACTAACATAACTAGGCTACTTATAATTTATCAAAAGGATTTTAATCTTTGCTTGAAAGAATCATTTGAATAAATTATGCAAGAACATAGATAACACCAAATTGGAGACAAATTGACAACCCTAATTATATGGTTCTTCTTACTGATCCAAACAATACTTCTAGATTACTGTGATTGACTAGAAGGATTTTAATTCCTTTGGGGAAACCAATTAATCTTATCACACAAGTACAACAAATGTCCATTGATAAATTGAATATATACTTGATATACCAATTTAAATAATAAAGAGGCATTAAAATGGAGAGAACAAGATAATTGAATAACTTCAAAAAACAATTAATACTAGGATAATGCCACAGAATTAGAGATCTACCATTGACTTCTTCAAAATATTGCTTACAACATAGTCTTTAAAAATATAAACATTATTGAACTTTTCTGCTATCCATTAATTATCCCTATTCTACTATTATCTTCTCCTATATCCTTCTTTTGGTCTTGGTCTCTCTTATATATATGAGAGGAAACAAGATTCAAACCAAAAGACATGGCTTTTGATGACAAAACAGGATTTGAAACTAAACAGAACTTAAGAAACTAACACAATCATAAACATGTATACCAATTTTTTAATCTCTGAGTAAAATCCTATGGTCATCTAAGACCTATTGAAAACTTTTATTGAATGATAGGGTTCACATCATTACCATCGACCGATTCTAATGGTTGTTTAGTTGTGTCCAGAATATCCACTACCTGATTAATAAATAGATTGAAAGCTGAGAGATGATCAATGTATCCTTGTTTTGCATGAGTATTTGCATTGGATATGACCTCTTTTATATCATACTCTATGTGCATGAATTTCTCAATTTGCTTATGATTATTCTACAAGACCACATCTTCATCATTAATCGCCTCTATTGCAGTGGTTAGAAATACTATAAAATATTCCTTCTAATCATCACCTTTTCAAAGATTCCATGTATCATCATGAAGTGCAAGAACCAAATTAAAGCAACTAAGATCCTCCTTGAGTTTGCTATGATACTGATTATGTGATTCCACCAAACTGTTATATTTCTGCAACAACTGATCCTTCAGAATTTGTTTATCAATGAGTTTCTTCTTCCTATCAATCATCCTTCTCTGCAATCAAATATTCTCTTTTGTTGATGAATGTCCTTGATTGAACATTTTCCAATAATCATCAACCTTCTTCATCATTTTGTTAAATTTTTCATTGATTATTTAGGACACAATATTGTACTTGATTACTTTCATTTCCTTTTCCAATGTTTTACATTTTTCTTGGGCTTTCAAATGATGATTTTTCTAATAAGTTGTAGATCAAATTCAATGCATCTAACACTCTTTTTATCTTTCTCGAGCCATGGAGAGTACAATTCTGGAGTACAAGAGGAAGATCACTTCTCCATTTGATGTGATAACTACTTTTTCAATTTCTCATTCTCTTTGACCAATTTTTCAATTTGTGCTCTAGTGATTTTTGCCACATTGACATTCAACTTTGTAGTTTCTAAGGGATTAGTGTCCCCAACTCTTTTGAACAAAAGGTTTCCAAATACTGTCAACTTCTTTTTTCAATTCTTATAAGGCAACAACTTCCTTCTCAAGAGTAATGTCTTTCTCTTTTTGTCTTATTTTCTTCCCCTTATACTCATAAACAAACAATTTGAATTCAAGAGTTTTAACAAAATCATTATTAGAAATGAATTCATGACCAACCTTGACCCTAATGTCATTAGATAACTCATCTAATGTTTGAAATTTTACAAGCTCCTAAGGGGCCTAATATTGTGTGATCACAGGGGCCTTTATCTATGCCACTGGTTCTTCATCTTCATTACTCTATTTATCACAGGTATGTGCAAGAACATGATGGGCCAAAAAGTGGTGATATGATGGGTATGTGTAGGGTATGTGGCTGATGACTTTTTTTTGCCCAAAATTGATGAAACGAAAAGGGTATTTAAAGGAGATTCTCATCTTTCCACCAATATAAATTATGCTTATGCTTTACTTTGAATTTAATAAATAATTATTATTCATTTTTTATTTGAATTACGACTAAAGTCTTGATTGATAGGTTGATTGAAAAACATCTATAGCTTTCAAAAGGTATCACATTTTTTGAATCCAAAACATGTGTCACATTATATGTTTCACATACTATAGGATTAATAAAAATTGAATTTCATGAAGTTTTGACCAAAGTTAAGGTGGTTGACATACAAGTTTTATATTTTTTAAAATTTTAATAAAAGTTATAATTAATTATTTACTTAGAAAAATATTACAAAAATATGCATCACATGGGACATGAGTCCTCTACTTATATCTAAAATCTTATAAAAATATTATCATTTTATTGTGGTTAGAGTGGTTAGACACACACCTTGTCATTTCTTCCCTAAAATTTAAGTGCTACTGCAATGAAATTTCAAATTTTCACGAAATAGATTTTTTTAAAAAAAATAAACCTAGTAGTTTAGAAACTAAATTCAATTTGCTACAGATTCTATTGTTACATATTTTTGAAATAATATAGATAACTTATTCAAATTTTTACATCAAGTTGTCTAACTCTGATTTTTCAATTTTTTTTGGCACTTAAGGGCTTGTTTTATCCATGATGATCCTTCACATACCCTCACTTTCTTCTCCTTGATTATTGTCAGTGGAAAAACACACATCAAGAGTGGGTTGTGAATGTATGTGATCTAAAGGCTCCACATCCTCAGCTTGTACTCCTATGTAAGTCATATGCAATGTATCAAAAACATATGAGGGCACATCTTTCACTATTTCACTCATGTGAGCAATACGTTGCTCAATCCTAGCCAAGGGATCTTGTATATCAAAAAATGATTTTCTATATGATGGGATATTCTTTCTCTTCCATTCCTCTAGAAGCATAAATTTATCATAGGAAGCCATTATGTCACCAATGGAAGCTTCATCTTGGTTCCTGATCACATCATCAAGTGCAAACCAATGCTCATACCTTGAAATTTTTTGAGTTAATCTTGCTTGATGAATAAATACCTCTACATCAAATTTATCTCTTTCATACCCAAGGGAAGGTTGTAATGGGCTATTTTTGCTTCAATTTGATCATACCTCAATGGCACATATTGTGAAATCTCCAAAAAAAAGAGTGCTAGGAATGAGTGATTGCTTATTATGACTCTTAAGATGCTTAGTATCAAACTTTTCTAGTTTCCATACTATATCCAAATAAGCAACTCTGTCAGAGACAACTCAGGGAAACAAATGTGGAAAACCTTCAAATCCATAAACCCTTATTATTGTGCAATCAGAGTAGGCATACCATTCTCCCCAATTATGGTTCACTTTTCCTTTTGGGTTACTCTCCTTTGGTCTCAAGAATCTTTGCACTTCAAGAGATAAATTGTGATCATATGAATAGCCTAGCAAATTCATTAGTGGTTTAACAAAATATTCTTCAATATATAAGTAATGTGACCAATCACACTGACTATCCCATAGTTTAGTCCACATCTGCACAAGTTTAAATTTTCCATCTTCATCTATGTCTTTGATTCTTAATTCTTTACACCACACATTTCTAACATGACCTTCATATAAAAGTAAATGCATTACCAAGGAATAATGTTTGAAATCTATACAATCACTTTTGTTTTTTATCCTTTCCATCCCTTGATTTAGGGCATTCACCAAATAGTTTGCATAGTCAAATGACCTAGCATCTTTGCTTTGTATATCAACTGCTACAACCATTGATGCAATAGACATAAGTGGTGGAACCTCAATTCCCAAGACTTGTCCAGCCGAGTAGTAGGTATATTGGAAGTACTTGTGAAACAAATCTATATGAAATGGAGGTTTTCATTACTCGTAAATTTCTTGAGTTGACCTTTCTCATTCTTATGTCACAAGTGCAAGGATAGCTTCCATCTCTTGTAGCTAGTATCCATGCAGTGGTATTCTGCTAAAAATTATCTAATTTTGAATGGAAATTTCATGCGTCCTTCTAACTAAAACACATTAGAGATAAGGTCCTGAGAAATAACAAGCATATCGGCCCCATTTGGTGATTGAATAGTTCTTTTCTTAAGATTATACCAACTAGATAGGGATTTCATTAATTCTACGTTGACAAACATATTTGGCACCACAAGTCTTCCTAAATTTAATCTCCATGGGTTACATACTAGTTGAAATCTGAATTGCTTCCTGTAGTGATACATTAAAATCTCATATCCCCCATGTGGTGTCCAAACATCCCCCAGAACCTTATGCTTGTCTAACAATTTACTTGTTTGAACACTTCTTCTAGGTCGTGGCCCTAATCCTGGACACTGGTCTATTAGGTCTTGCTTTAGATTCCTTTTTTTCATTTTTTGTCTCTTTGCCTTAGGTTTTTCTACATTTTCTTCCTTTGCTAACTCTATAAAATTGCAACTTTCTAGCTGAGAGTGGAGTACTTACATGAATTTTTTCTTCCCCTAGTTTTATGTCTTAAAATCTCTGAGCTTCATCCCTTCTACCTCTACCCTTAGCATAGCCTTTCTAGTTTTTACAATCGTATGATCAATTTGTGGTGCAATTTACTTCAATTTTGGCTCATTAATACACCACTTGTTCTAGTCTTATCATTGGGGAGAACATTTATGTTAAATATCCCGATGATGCTCTTTGGACATCACATCAACAAATAGGAATCATGCATCGCTATATCATTGGAACTTTGATTCTTTTTCCACCGATGGCCACCTTCTCCACCAACAAGAGTTCCTCTTTCGGTCTATCAACATGAAATCTAACAATGCTACCTTGGTACATCCTAGCTTCATTGATAAGTATTATATCTTGATACTCCATGGGTACATTAGGCTATTAGGGAACCTTCATCATATGTTCCACTGATGCACCCAACCTATGGTGATGTGTTAATCTCTGTTGTTTTCTATCGGCCTACCGAGGGAACTACTTTGGAAGTTAGCTCAATGGAAAGATGTTACACCAATGTAAGGATATGGACTTCCCTTATCAGGCTATCAATGGGGTAGTTATTGGAGTTCCACTGATAGAGTATATTTAGGCTAATTGTGTGAAAAGGATTTTGATGAACTTCATAGGCGTGATTGCTTGGGTATGATGGATTTTACACAAAATTTAAAAACTTATCTAGATCATGAAATTGAGTCTAGTGAAATTCTGTAAGGACTAGGTGATAAATGGATAGAGACTAATGGAAATATGTTGAATTTTTTAGTCCTAATAGTGGCTCCATCTGGGGATGAATGATTGTGAAATCCTTGCAAGAATCCAGAAAATCTTTGGGGAGCAAACCATGGATGAAGATGGAATATGATGAGAACCTAAAAACTACTGTGCATGGAAATTTGTAAACTTTAGAAGATATTTTAGGTATTTTCCATGCATTGGAAATTCCTGACCTTCACCTAGACTATTGTGCATGGAAAAATATTTTAAGAGGTTTTTCAAGAATTTTCCATGCACTAGAAATCCTTAATCCTCTGGTGTTTTTCAAGAAAAGAAGTGCTTTAGAAATTTCCCATGTATTAGCAATTCTGGTTCTTCACCTGACATGTTCTGGAGATAATATGGATCCTCACCTCCCTTGCCCACAATAAAAAAGGGTCCTAACCATAAGGATTCAAACTTACCGTGCTTTCCCTTATTTTGGCTCTTGACATTCCATATGAGAACCATGTCACCAACTTCAAACTTTTTTTTTTTAGCCTTTTTATCATACAAGTATTTTATTTGCACTTATTTCTTTACATTGTTCTATTGTGCTTGATTTCTAATTTCATCAAGTTCTATCAACTCTTCCATTCTCTCCTCCATAGGTTCGGGGATGTCTAAGTCCTCTTGCAAGACAAACCTACTCATTAGTAGCAAATTATGTAAAGGGAGCCTAGCCTGAGCCCCATATACAAGCTCAAAGGAAGACTTTCCAATAGCCCTCTTCACAGTAATCTTGTCTACCCATAAGGCTAATTTTAATTTGGAATCCTAGGCCTTGTTATTATTCAACATCCTCTTTATGATCTTTAGAATAATTTTTTTACTAGATTCAACTTGCCCATTTTCCTGTGGATGATAAGATGAAGCATATGAGATGATGATTCCATAAGACTAACAAAACTCCTTAAAGTTGTCATATCTAAAACACATTCCATTATCAGTTACAATCCTTGTTGGGACCCTAATCTTGTGATGATGTTCTCTGATAAGAAATTTATCACAACCTTACTAGTTGCCTACTTGGTGGGTATGACTTCCACCCATTTTGTTAAGTAATATGTGGCCACCAATATCCATTTGTGTCCTCCACTAGATTTTCTATAATTTCCCCTATCAAATCAATTCCCCATTGATGGAATGGGGCTTCAACTTGCATAGGTCTAAGAGGTAGTGCTCCTTGATACTTCAATTTTCCTAATTTTTTTTGGAATGCCTCACACTTTCTAGTATAGTCATGTGCATCATTGAAAACCTTAGGCCAATAGTACCCTACCCTTAATATCTTATGACTAGTAGTTTTTGCTAAGAAATTTCCCCCACATACTCCTTCATGCATCTCCTTCAAGACATGTCTTGATTGATTTTCATCTAAGCACAACAATAGGAAACCATCCCTATTCTTCCAATAGAGGTCTCCCTTCATGAATACATATTTTGAGGCTTGTAACTTGAGTGTCCTTTTTCTGTTGTCATCAAACCCTTTCAAACATTTCAAGTGTTTGAGGTAATACACAATATCAGTGTACCATGAATTTTTTTCTATACTAGTGACCATATCTTCTTCATCATTGACATTACATACTTTGGAAGCTTCCAGATTTGTTTCAACCATCAATTTGGATAGTCCATGACCCCTTATAAGCTTAGTGATCTGAAACTTAATATCAAACTCCTGGATCCTATTTATCCATCTACACCTACATCCTATTGTCTCACTTTGTATGAACACATCCTTCACTGGAACATTAGGAACATAAGCTATTAGTTTTTCCCCTACTAGATATGATATAAATGCCTTGATAGCTCTTACTAGTGAATAGGCTTATTTTTCAACAATATCATGCATTTTGGAGGGACTTGCTGAAGAGGGAAACTGGTTGTTCATACCCTTCATCATTTTTTTCAAACATTACTGCAGAAATTGTGTGATAGGATGCAAATGAGAAGATCTTGAAAGGTTTATTGAAATTTGGAGATTTCAATACAGGAGCTTCTTTGATTGATCTTTTTTATTGATATGAATGCACCTATAGCCTCAATAGTCCAATCAATTTTTGTAGCTTTCTTCATCATATTTGATATTGGTTTTACTATCTCAACAAAATTTGATATGAATCTTCTCACAAAATTGATTTGTCCGAAAAAGGATTGAATAGCCTTAACTGTCTTGGGGATAGGTATCTTTTCAGTGGTCACCACTCTTTCAAGATCAATTCTTACTCCCTTCTTAGAGACTATATGGCCTAGTAGCTTTCCTTCTATTACTGCAAACTGAAAATTTTTAGGATTAAGTGATATGCCATATTCCAATGCTTTCAAAAATATTTTTTCAAGGTGAGCAACATGATCCTCTACCTTTTTGGAGTATGCAGTTAAATAATCTTGGTAGACTACCATTATTACATTGATAAGGTCAAAAAAAGAAACATCCATGGCTCTTTGGAATGTTGAACCAACATTTGTGAGTTTGAATGGCATCCTAACATAAACATATGTTCCCCATGGCATAGTGAAAGTTGTCTTGTACTATTCTAATTATTTAACTTTCACTTGATTATATCCTAAAAAATCCATCCATCATGGATAGTAACTCACATCCTGTGACCCTTTGTAGCATAGCCTCCATGTTTGGAACTGGATAATTGTCTTTGAGAGAAGATACATTCAAGTTTCAGAAGTCTACACAAAGCCTTATATCTACATTTTTCTTTTTGACTGGTACTAGATTGGAAACCCAAGATGAATGTCTAATTAGCTTGGTAATCTCTCCTTCCCTAAGCTTCATAAGTTCTTCATGCATTTTAGGCTCCAAAGTTGGATTGATGGGTCTTTGTTTTTTCCTGAATGGTTTTTCATTTAGTTTTAGTGGAATCTCATGTTGAAATAAATCTTCTCTATATGCTTTAAGATCCTAATAAGACCATGCAAAAGAATGGTTGTATTTTCTTAATAGTTCAATTAGCATTTTTCTGATTGTTGGACTTATTTTCTTTCCAATATATACCCTTTTGGGTGCCAATTCAGTCATGGGGTTGACTTCTTCAACATCTTCTCTCTTAACTATTGTTTGCTTCATGAGAGCACAATAATTTACATCAAATACCCTTTCTAGTGCCACAAGTCCTTTAGGAGGTCTGTTGGTTTTGAGATACATGACTTCTTTTCCAGACACAGTTTGTTTGCCATCTATTTCTTCCACAAAAGCATTAAAGTCAATCTCTTGGGCTTCATACTAGTCTATGCAATGGAAAAAATTTATGAGATCAATGTCATCGTTGAAAATTTTCCAACTATAGATATTATTAGTGATAGTAGGTCTTGTTTTAAATTCAACTTGATATAATCCAGCCAAGGTTATATCATCTCTTCTTAGGGATACATTGGCTAAGAAATCTGCCATCAAGTTCTTGGATCTATCTATCCATCCAATAGAAAAAGAATCAAATAATTTAGTTGTGTCCCACACAACATTTCTATATTGTCTTAACCTTTTGTTTTTTTGTGGCATATTTCAACCTAACTTGTGAAATGATCAATTTAAAGTCTCCAAGAATAGTTAGTAGTTTGATCTTTCATTTGATAGCCATATTCAAACCAATTAGTAGGGCTTCATACTATGCTATATTACTTGTACATTCAAAGGTCAAGAAGAATGAATACTTGAATGTGATACCTTCAGGTGAAATAAACACTACCCCTACTCCATGGCCATCCTGACTACATGCTCCATCAAAATTATACATCCTTCATACACTGTTCTGATTTTTAGAAACATGCTTATCAATTGGGTCAGTATTCATTAGTTTTGGTTGGGAAAGATCTATTCTAAAACTTCCTAAATCCACATCATAAAAATAGTTTAGCTGATCTTGAGCAACATAATCCACAATCTCATTCATCCTTGGCTCTCTATATAACTTGACCTCTTCTCCATTGACTAGTATTGTGGCATAAGATAAGTCAAATTACATGTTTCCTCCAACCACTATAGTCCATTGTATCAATAAGACCATTCCAAAGTGAGGGGGTGTGTCAATTACAATTATTTCAATATTATATATTGCCTATGGATAAGCAGCCAATTTCACCTCTACATCTTTCATAATTCCTATCACTGGGACAAGCCTACTATCCATAGCATACAATTTTCCACCAGTAGTGTCTACCCACATGCCAAGTTGTTTCATGACCCCTACTGGCATGATGTTAATAGCAACACCTGAGTCTATCATACAATTTCTTACCAACTTATTATTTATGAGTAATGTAGTAAAGAATGGATCAACTTGTGGAGGATTCATCAATGCATCACCAAGACAAACCTCAAGAACCTTTACCTTTTCCTACTTGCTATTACTAAGCTTAGTACTAGTCCCCTTGTTCTCAGAGTTTGTGGTTTTATCATTTCCATTAAATATTAATTGAATAGAATTGTCCCTATACTCTTTTTTTCATCATTTCTAATAATGGAAAATACATTTTTACCTGAGACAAGGCTTGTGTGAAGTCAAAACATGTATTTTCTATTTTGGTTGTCTTCTTTTGCTCTAGTGGATCTCCTTTGTTCTCCTCTTTTTCTCTTTAGTTTGTTTCATCATACTTTTGTTTGTCTTTATGCAACTCTTTTTTTTCTTCTGTATGAACATGTTTTTGTTCATTCTTATCAGGTTGCTTAATTTATGTCCTTTTTGGTGCTCCCTATGTTGCTCCTTTATCTTCCACAAATATCCCTCTTGGAATACCCTCATCTTCATTTAATGTTCAGTTTCTTAATCAGTATTTTCATTTTTCCTTTTCTACTGTAGCAATGGTTAATTCCTTGATCTCCTCATCAGTTGGTTTCCTTTCTTTGTATTTACTTGAATGAGATGGTGCACAAGGAGAATGTAATTCATTATTGCTTTCATCATAATCAGAAAATAATTATTCTTCTACCATATGAATATTGTATCTTTGGTTATCAACACCATACTCATAGCCTTCCTCTTCTGAAGATGAATATCTCTGCCCAATTGGATGGAGGGTGTGAGAAGTTAAATATATTGTATGGTCGTCTTCCTCATTGTCCACTAGTATTTATTCTTCTTGTATTGATTGAGATACCACACAATGGTCAGGAGAATGTGTCAAATTTCAAACTTGACACCAAGGATTATTGGTAATCATGTATGCTCCCTTCTTCTTTAAGGAATCAAGAGTCTCCTTGCTCTTAGGACTATCAACTATGGGCCTTCCATCCTTCCAATTTGTGTTATATGGCATATCATGCAACCTCAATCTTTCTTTTCTATATGTATTCTCTTGCCTCTTCTAACGATTGTTAAAATTTTGGGAAACCTTGAGATTGTCTCTTTTACCAATCATCCCAAAACCTTTTTATTGTTTTCAATAGTCAATGCTAATTTTTGCTTCAACTAGATTTCTAGGGAACCTATTTCTAAGCTCATATCCTATATTTGGATCAAAGGATTTTAGGTAAATGCTCAATGCTACAAGTTCTATCAATTTGGATCTAGGTGGTATCTTATTATGCAATTTGGAGAACATCTGGTTGAAGTCATTAAATGACTCATTCTAATTTTTCTAGATAATTATTAGTTAATGCAATGTAAACTCAGGTGCACATTGATTTCTATATTGCTCCATAAATTGATCTTGGAAGTCTGATATAGAATAAATTGAAACATCAGGAAAGTTATGGAACCAATCTCTCGCCTCTTCTATTAGAGAAATCATGAACAATCTCATATTCACATCTTCATAATCCATACTAATATCTTGAACAAAGGGATTAGAATTTATGATATGTTGTTATGTTGATATCCCATTATTTCTAGTGAAATTGGGAACCATATTTCTCTAATTACTATCCATTGGGTATGGGTACAATTGATACCCTATCAAGTCAAATTGTCTACATTGGTTTGTAATATTTTGTGGAGGCAAGTTCAAAGATGACAGATTAGGGCAGTACTAGTACCCATATTGAGGCTAATGATAGGAATTTTGTTGGAAGCATTGTTGAGGGTACATATTTTGATGGGGCACATGCTGTTGATATTGTGGGGGGTATTGTTGGCCTAGAGGTGGATTGTACTAGGAAGCATTAGTAGTATTTGGATGATGGGATTTTCTGAGATGGCATATTAGTTGAAAATTTTGTCGTTGGTTTACATTTTGTGGTGCTCTTATGTTCTGAGATGCTCCTTGTGGATTGATATTACCACCCTATTTATGTGGGGGGACATACTTAGGCGGTTTTGATGTATTAATTTTTAGTTGAGATAGTTGTTGACTCAACTCTATGTTTCTTTTTTATCATCCATTGTCTTCTTTTGAGTTGTTGTTCCTTCCACTACATTTGTATTTCTAATTCTTGATTAGTCATATGTTGAAAAAATTCAACAAAAGCTATTTTATTCATGGGTCCATACTAGTTTCCTTCTTCTTTTCTATGGGCCATTTCATGATCATGCTCCACTTGCCTCTATCTCCATTCCTCCTCTCTTTGGGCATAGAACTCCTACATTATTTCTTGGTCTATTTGAAAGTGACAAGTGGGATGATCACTGTTATCTCATTCAAATGGAGTGTGGGGATCTCCACATGGATCAATTTTGTGATCTTTTGACCTATGCAATGGGTCGAAGATATTGCATACATTGAAAGTTTGTTCTAATGAATTCCCTTAATTTATGGCATCTTCTTGGCTAGATGTCTTCTTAGACTTGTTCTTTTTTGTGTTTTTTTCTATAGGACAAGATCAATGTTTGTTAGTCCATCTCCCATTGTTCTTCTTGGGACTACCCTGGTGTAAGGATCTTTTTCCATTCATATCTGATGATATAAAGTATCTCCGATGTCTATCATCTATTCTTTCTAATCTAATGCTTACTCTATCTGTCATAAAATCTCTTAAGAATTCCTACCTACCTTTTGAAAGTAGGAAAATGATTTAGTTTGTTCCCAGTGGAGTCTTTTAACTCTTGAATGAATCTATGATGAAAGGCTTGAGTTCAGAATTGGTTCCCTAGTAGAGTCGCCAATCTATTAGTTCTCAAAAATGCTGGTTGGAAAACAACAAGAGGTTTCCAAGCTCTTGGTACATTTTAGGCTGATGAACAAGGCCAATTAGTGTATTTGAACCTTCTCTTCGAGCTCTACCAGATCTAGGTGGGTATACCTAATGAAACTGAATCAAACTTAAACTATGTGTTTCCTACTTGTGTAATCTATCCACAATGGCAATTGGAAGTGGAAAGATGCAAGTTTAATTTGGTATAAATTGTATAAGCAATATCAAGTTTAAGTTTATGAATATGTTCAGTTAATAGATGTAAGGTTTTGAAATAAATTTGATAAAACTAAATGTTGAAATGAATAAGACTAGTGACTTGTTGGGTAAATGGAGTCAAATGAAAGTCTAAGATAAGTGACTCATACTTGTTAATAACTCTAATTGTTTGGCACACTAATATTGTTTTATAACTTGTATAAATGTGCAGGAAAGTGATTGGAAAACTCTACTTACTTATCCAATTGACATAACTAGGTTACTTATAATTTATCAAAAGTATTTTTATATTTTCTTGAAAGAACCAATTGAATAAATTATGCAAGAATACAGATAACACCAAATTGGAGATAGATTGACAATCCTAATTATATGGTTATTCTTATTGATCCATATAATACTTATAGATTACTATGATTGACTAGAAGGATTTCAATTCCTTTGGGGAAACCATTTAATAATATCACACAAGTACAACAAATGTGCATTGATAAATTGAATATATACTTGATATACCAATTTAAATAAAAAAGAAGCATTAAAATGGAGACAACCAGATAATTGAATAACTTCAACAAACAATTGACACCAAGATAACGTCATAAAATTAGAGATCTTTCATTGACTTCTTCAAAATATTGCTTGCAACATAGTGTTTCAAAATATAAACATTATGGAACTTTTATGCTATCCATTAATTATCCATGTTCTACTACTATCTTCTCCTATATGCTTCTTTTGGTCCTAGTCTCTCTTATATATATGAGAGGTAACAAGCTTCAGACATAAATACATGACTTTTGATAACAAAATAGGATTTGAAACTAAACATAACTTAAGAAACTAACACAATCATAAACATGTGTACCAATTTTTTAATCTCCAAGTAAAAGCCCATAGTCATCTAAGACCTATTCAAAGATTTCACTGTATCATAGGGTCCACATAATTACCACCAACTGATTCTGATGGTTGTTCAGTTGTGTCTAGAATATCAATTGCCTAATTAATAAATAGATTGAAAGCTTAGCGATGATCAATGTATCCTAGTTCTATGTGAGTATCTGCATTGGATATAACATCTTTTATATCATACTCTATGTGCATGAATTTCTTAATTTTCTTATGAGTATTATGCAAGACCATATCTTCATCATTAATCTCCTCTAATGCAATGGTTAGAAATACTATAAAATTGGCCTTCCAATCATCCCCTTTTCAAAGATTCCATGTATCATCATGGAGTGCAGGAACCAAATTAAAGCAACT
The DNA here is from genome assembly GCA_007258455.2 of Sequoia sempervirens. NCBI lineage: Eukaryota > Viridiplantae > Streptophyta > Pinopsida > Cupressales > Cupressaceae > Sequoia > Sequoia sempervirens. Next base: position 603,833,339 of record VDFB02271358.1, read on the forward strand.
AAGATCCTCCTTGAGTCTGCTATGATACTGATTATGAGATTCCATGAAACTATTATCTTTCTGCAACAACTGATCCTTCAAAATTTGTTTATCCACAAGTTCCTTCTTCTTATCAATCATCCTTCTCTATAATAGAATATTCTCTTATGTTGCTAATTTTACTTGATTGAACATTTTTCAATAGTCATCAGCCTACTTTATCATCTTGTTAAATATTTCCTTGATTATTTTGGATACAATATTGTACTCGAGGACATTCATTTGCTTTTCCAATTTTTTACATTTTTCTTGGGCATTCAAATGAGAATTTTTCCAATAAGCTGCATTAGCTAATGCATCTAACACTCTTTTATCTTTCTTGAGCCATGGAGTGTATAATTATGGAGTAGAAGAGGAAAATCACTTCTCCGTTTGATGTGATAATTGCATTTTCAATTTGTCATTCTCTTTGACCAATTTTTTAATTTGTGCTCTAGTGATTTTTTCCACATTGACATTCAACTTTGTAGTTTCTAAGGGATTAGTGTCCCAAACTCTTTTGACCAAAAGGTGTCAAAATACTTGATTAGTATTTTCAATCACTCTCAGCCTCTTCTCATGAGGGTATAATGACCAAATAAGTAAGGTATCCTCATTAGGATTATATCTAGACCCCGAATATATCTTATGACTAGCCTCCGCTATTAGGGTCATTGTTGTATCCCCTCTTTTTCTAAAACTGTCAAACACAATTATAGAGCTCATGTGCCATCCTAGCAATAGTAATACCCCAACCTCTTGGATAGTTCTCTAATTGTTTTAGGGGTGATGGTTTAAATCTCCCTGTCAATTTTTTTTTCAAATTTTTGAAGGCAACAACTTTCTTCTTAGGAGTAATGTCTTGCTCCTTCTATCTTATTTTCTTCCCCTTATACTCATAAACAACAATTTGAATTCAAGAGTTTTAACAAAATCATTATGAAAAATGAATTCATGACCAACCCTAATGCTAATGTCATCAAATAACTCATATGATGTTTCAAATTATACAAGCTCTTGAGGGGGCTAATATTGTGTGATCACAAGAGCCTTTATTTGTTCCACTGGTTGTTCATCTTCATTACTCTCTTTATCACTTTCTTCTCCTTCATTGTTGTTAGTCAAAAAACACACATCAAGAGTGGGTTGTGAAGGTATGCAATCTAAAGGCTCCACATCCTTAGCTTGTACTCCTGTATAAGTCATACGATATGTATCAAAAACATATGAGGGAACATCTTTCACTATTTCACTCATGTGAGCAATAAACTGCTCAATCCTATCCCAGTGATCTTGTATATCAGAAAATTCTTCTCTATATGATGGGATATTATTTCTATTTCATTCCTCTACAAGCATAATTTTATTATAGGAAGCCATTCTCTCACTAGTGGAAGGTTCATCTTGGTTCCTAATCACATCAACAAGTGCAAACCAATGCTCATACCCTGACAAATTTTGAGTTAATATTGCTTGATGAATAAATCCCTCTGCATCAATTTTATCTCTTTCATACCCAAGGGGAAGGTTGTAATGGTCTATTTTTGCATCAATTTAATCATACCCTTCAATGTCACATACTATGAAATCTCTAAAAAAAAGAGTGCTAGGCATGAGTGATTGCTTATTATAACTCTTAAGATGCTTAGTATCAGACTTTTTTAGTTGTTGTACTATTTCCAAATAAGAAAATTTGTTAGGGACTACTCAGGGAAGAAAATGTGGAACACCTTCAAATCCATAAACCCTTATTATTGTGCAATGGGAGTAGGCATACTAGTTTCACCAATTATGGTTCACTTTTCCTTTCGGGTTAAACTCTCCTTTGGTCTCAAGAATCTCTGCACTTCAAGGGATAAATTGTGATCATATGAATAGCCTATCAAATTCATTAGTTTTTTAACAAATTTTTCTTCAAAATATAAGTAATGTGGCCTATCCCACCAACTATCCCATAGTGCAGTCCACATCTGCACAGGTTTAAAGTTTCAATGTTCATCTGTGTCATTGATTCTTAATTATTTACCCCACACATTTTTAACATGACCTTCATACAAAAGTAAACGGATTAGGAAGGAATAATGTTTGAAATCTATACAATCAATGTTGTTTTTTATCCCTTCAATTCCTTGATTTAGAGCATTCACCAAATAGTTTGCAAAGTCAAATAACCTAGCATCTTTTCTTTGTATATTAGCTACTACAACCATTGGTGCAATAGACATAAGTGGTGGAACCTTAATTCCCAAGACTTGGCTAGCTAAGTAGTAGGTATATTCGGAGTACTCTTCAAACAGATCTATATGAAATGGAGGTTTTTCATTACTAGTAAATTTCTTGAGTTGACCTTGCTCATTCTTAGGTTTGTGCAAAAGTAGCTTCCATCTCTTGTAGCTAGTATCCATGCAACAATATTCTATTAAAAATTCTCTAATGGTGAATGGTAAGTTCATGGAACCTTCTAACTAAAACACATTAGAGAACAAGTCCTAAGAAATAACAGGCATATTGGCCCCATTTGGTGATTGGATAGTTCTCTTCTTAGGCTTATACTGACTGGCCATGACTTTCATTAATTCTACATTGACATAGATGTTTGGCACCACAAGTCTTCCTAAATTCAATCCATGGGTTACATACTGGTTGAAATATGAATTGCTTCCTGTAGTGATACATAAAAGCTAATAGCCCTGGTGTGGCATCCAAACATCCCCCAAACCCCTATACTTGTCTATCAATTTACTTATTTGAACACTTCTTCTAGGTCGTGGCCCTAACCCTGGACATTGGTCTATCAGGTCTTGGTTTAGATACCTTTTTTTAAATTTTCTATTTCTTTTCCTTAGGTTTTTTTGTATTTTCTTCCTTTGCTAACTTTGAAAAAATGCAACTTTCTAGCTAAGAGTGGAGTACTTATGTGAATTTTTTCTTCCCCTGGTTTTACTGCTTAAAATCTCTGAGCTTCGTCCCTTCTACCTCTACCCTTAGCATAGCCTTTCTAGTTTTTGCAATTCATGGTGCAATTTACTTTAGTTCTAGCTCATTAATTCACCACTTGTTCTAGTCTTATCACTGGGGAGAGCATTTATGTTAAATATCATGATGATGCTCTTTGGACGTCACATTAACAAATAGTAATTATTAGTCACTATATCATTGGACCTTTGATTCATTTTCTAGCGATGGCCACCTTCTCCATTGACAAGAGTTCCTCTTTTGGTCTATCAGCAAGACATCTAACAATGCTACCCCAGTACATCCTAGCTTCACCAGTAAGTTTTATATCTTGATACTCTGTGGCTACATCAGGCTATCAGGGAACCCTCATCATTTGTTCCGCCAATGCACCTAAGTTTTGGTGATGTGATAATCTCTGTTGTTTTCTATCATCCCATCAGGGGAACTACTTTGGAAGTTATCCTGATGGAAAGATGTTACGCCAATGTAAGGATATGGACTGCCCTTATCGGGCTATCGGTGGGGTAGTGATGGGAGTTACACCAATAGAGTATAGTTAGGCCGATGGTTTCAAAAGGATTTTGATGGACGTCATGGGTGTGATTGCTTGGGTATGATGGATTTTACACAAAATTCAAAAACTTATCTAGATCATGAAATTGAGTTTGGTGAAATTATGTAAGGACTAGGTGATAAATGGAAAGAGGTTGATGGAAATACATCAATTTTTTAGTCCTAATAGTACCCACCAAGGTCTTTGTTGATCATGTAATACTAGGTCATCCTTTATGTTTTTGGTTTTTCAAAATCAAATGCACCAAATCCATTTGTGACTTTGTGATATGTCCAACTATTCTTTCTAGTTTGTTGTGTCAATCATATGCATCTGATACAAAGTCACCTTGGTTCCTCATAGCTTGCTGCATAGTATCTCATGTTATATAAAATTAAGTCCTTAATACATGGTAGCATAATGCATAACATTAAATTTTCTCAAACCCTCATCCTATAGTCTACCATTCCCATTTCTCCATCCTATCATCTACCATTCTTATTCACTCATTTCATGTCTTCATCCCTATTACCTCTTTCATAATCATTGGGTTTGATTGTGCAAGTGTGTCCCCTCATCACTTTCCCATCAGGTTGATTCAGTTTGGCTATTCCACTATTGTTACACCTATCATCTCCTATCATCTATCCATATTTTCATCATTTCATTATCATTTCATTTATATTATGTTGTTTATTACTTATTATTCTAAGAATATTTTCATTATATTGTTTAGGATTCATTATTCTAAGCATATTTTCCTTATTTCCTACTCATTTCATTTGAATTTTGTTGTTTAGGATTTATTATTCTAAGAATCTTTTCCATTTTTCATATTCATTTCATTTGCATTACATTATTTATGATTTTTTATTCTAAGAATCTTGCCATCATTATGTTACCATTTCATTTGCATGAAGTTGTTTAAAGTTTAATATTTTGAACATATTTTCATTAAATTACACTCATTTTAGGTTAGATTGATCATTTTAGTGTCATTCCAAATTTATTCATATAGTGTCATTATGCCATTGGGTTCATTTAACATATGTTTCATTCCATCAAATTTTAATCCATTTTGCATTAGATTAGGTTCATTTACAATTTCTCATAACCTTACATATTAATTCATTTACATTGCATTTTCATTTACATCCATCACACATCATAAATCATAAATCATCATATCACGAGCATAATAGATCTCTACATCATCATTAGAAATCATAACCTGTAAGAATGCATATACATTTTGCATAGAATATGTTAGTCATCATCATATTTTCATCACATCTATATGTTTTTGCATCTTGCATGACAAATGGTTAGTGTCATAAATCATAATCATCATCATAATAATATGCATATACACATATATCCATACATGCATATACATTGTAATCATATATACACAAACATAAACCATAATTCATGCCATTTAGCATAATCATAATCATCCATACATCATAAATAAACCATCCATACATAAATGTATAGATATCATAAACATACATATCCATAATGATCACAATAATCATAGTCCATATCATATATTGATATCAAAATAAATTGCATCATAAACATCCACAAGTGCCATCCAAAATAATACAAATGACCATGTACATATATATCAAAATCAATGTCTATATAAATATAATACATAAAATTTCATAAATCAATATGTATACAACAATGAATAAATACATTTCCTCAAGAATAACATCTTTCTTTATGAATCAATGGTTTCCTATACATGACCTCATCTACAAAAACTTGTCTATAAGCCAAAATTGGTACATGTCTCCACATGGCTCACCCTATCCACTACTCTTGAAATATAAATGTGTGGTAGATGGTGGTAATGATCCACTCGGTACCCCTCCTCCTCGAGGTGGTTCTATCAATCTTGATCTCAATGATCCACTACACTCTAAGCTCACCACTTGTTAAAATGTTAGCCTCCTCTCCAAATCTGGAATAACTACATAATAGAGATCCCCATAGTACTAGGCCTCTCTACTCAATCATATAATTGTACACATGTCAATCACTCCTCCCTGCACCCTATTGATATCTCACTCTTGATGATACTAGTCCCTATTCACCTACATCTGACCCCTCTTTGTTGCTAATACATCTTGTGCTAGTACTAGGCTATCTCTCTTTATGGTGATGGTGGCTAAGTCACCTTGTATGGTGTCTACTTGTGCTTGGAGGCTATCCCTCTTTGTTTTCACCATGAGAAAATCCCCTTGCAATATTTTTACCTCCACTTGTAAGTTTTTCTATGCAATCACAGTGGATCCATTCCCCTATTGATTATCCACCTATAGCTAGAGCCTATCCCTCTTAGCTATGCGGTTGATCATGTCATCTAAAGATTCTTGCAAGATACCCTACAAATAGGTGATCCTACTCTCTGTAGCCACCAACCTCCTTTCTAGGTCATCATCTCCCCTCCTCCCATCTTCTTGTGCTATGTGGGGCACCATACCTAGCCCTATCATATCCAGATCCACCTCCATAGCCTCCTTATCTTCCTCACCACCATCCTTCTCCTCATCATCCTCGCTCTCTCCATCATCTCCACTATCTCTTGACCCCTCCTCATGATCCCCATCCTATGCTACCATGGCCTCCTCAACCACCTACTCCCCAATCTACCTTTTCTCATGGTGGATGACCCTCCTCTATACTCTCCTCCACTCTCTAGCTACCACCTCCTCTTGCCTACCCACCTCCACCTGTGTTGATGCTCTCACACCCAACACCTATCCTCTCATAGTCATAACTACATCCAACCTCCTACCCCTCCACCACGCAACATACCACTATGTAACACTTGGGTCATCAAATCCTCCTCTCCAATCCCATCAGACCTATATTAGGTCCCTCCATGATGTTAAGGAACTTTCTATTCAATCTTTGAGCCCCATAGACCCATCTCCCATGATAGCCAAGAAAATATCTCCTCTGGCTTTGGAATGTCCTAAACTATTCAGAACTACTATGTCACCCTATTAGGCTTGTAAACCTCTATCAAGAATCACTATTTTCCAAGCAAGAAGCATCACCCAAACATGTATCCATAATACACTTATTCTTCCTCTCAATCATCTAGCTCATCCATCCTCCACTAAGAAGTCATTCTTTTGATGTTTTCATACCTAAATACACTCTTCCAAGTTAACACTAGTGGCTCATATGCCACCCTCTCTAACCTCTCTCCAAATTGCCTCATCACTCAGATATACTCTTAGGCCCATACTTGAAGTGGGGTGTTGTGAGTTAAATTCACTCCCCTCCTACTACATGCATGCATAACTATAGTTGGTCCATTAAGCATGGGCCCCACACAAATCTCCATGATATTCCAACCATATCCACTACCGTACTCCCTAGTGTCAATCTAAAAAAGTTCCCACTCTGATTAGGTAACAATACCCCATTGATCAAACCACATAAATATAGTACCTCTAGCTAGGAACTATATCTTTGCATACATCCATGTCCAACACTAGTCCCCTGCATGGTGGGTTCATCTTGTTAAACAAAGCCTATAGTAGTTGTTCCATCATTTATGTTGTTGATGCCTCCACTCTCACGCCTTGAATCAGTAACCATAGAATTTACCATACATCCTCTAGGGTGATCATCATCTCCCCTATGGAGAGGTAAATTATGGAGGTCTTCAAACTCCAACACTCTACCAATGCTATGAAAATGGGCTTGTACACATTAAGTATTGGCATTTGTTCCACATAATCCAATCCACATTCATCCAAAAGTAACTAGTTTGCACCTCTTAATCCCTTTTCCAACTATAGTATCATTGATCACCACTCTCCCATTTGCAAGCTTGATGTGCTATGCTTCCATCCCAACACATGTCAGGTCTCTCTATCTAATATTTCTTATATCTTATTTCTTTCTTCTTTTTGTTGGATTTTCCTTTTAGATGCATCTTCCCATCTACAATGTAGAAAAATCCCTTGGGGGATCCACCCCCTTTCTCTACACATCCATCCCTATAAGTTGAAGCACATTTTCCCATCTATTTATGGATCCTCTTGTCGTCTTGCATATCTTCCCTTGTGAGAAAAAACACATCCACTTATTCTTTAGTGTATCCATCCATTCATGGATCTACTTCTCCTTCAGTGTATCCATCCCTATGCAAAAATGTGCATCTTCCTATTCATCCATGGATCAACCCCTATAGTCCTAGGGATTCATTTGTCTACCCCCTATGTGTCTGACCCTATGGGTGAATGTGCATCTTCCTATCTAGTTGTGAATCCACTTATGATGTAGATCTACCCCTCTTCCCCATCCACCTATCTAGTCATGAATCCATCCATTGACGAATCTGCATATGCTTTGGTAGATCCAACTATCTATAGGTGCATTTTCCCATCCTTGAGCACAACCACCTCCTGGTGTGTCTACCCTATTGTCCCTCAGTATTATCTGGCATTAATGTCATAACAATAAGGTTGAGGTTTTAGGTTGTGCACATGGTGATATTTCAATTTTGCATGAGTTGGCATCATCATTTGCATTTGGAATATTTTAGTGGTTGGTATGTTTCACAACTTGGCCTATGATCAGTTTAAAATAAGAAAGTTCATTTGCATATTTACTTGTATATTGGTAAGATGCAGTGGTAAAGACTATATTCTAAGGATTGTTGAAAAGGCATTGAAACATTCTATTTTTATAAGGCAACATATTATTCTTCAAATAAGCTTTGAATTGTTGTGAGGAATTCTTTTTGAAAGGATGGCACATTATGTTTTCCAAAAGTCAATTGGTAAGAGGTGGTAATGATAATGTTTTATGAAGTCAAAGTTACAAGGAACTTTCCACCATTGGTGGTAATTATGTTTTTTATTGAATTGGAATTCTTTCCCATCATAATGCTCGGATGTGAAACATCATTATGTTGGATTTGAAAAAGTCTTTGAAGACTTGGATGGGAATCATCAGTGTTTTTTCATTTTTTGTATCGATTAGGGTTGTTACCCTAATCATGGTGTTAGTTACAAGCGAAGCTGGTTTTCTGTATTTGGCTGAAGGGACAAGTTTTATGCAGTTAAGAGTAGGGCAGTGATGGTGTTTTGTTTTTTTGAGAAATTTGTTCACAGTCTTTATGGTTGGCTTTGAAGTTGTTTATTTACTTAAATTCCATGGGTATCCTGTTAGTTTTTGTTTTTGAAGAAGTATGGTATATAGGAGTTTGTTCATCTCTTAATTTCAATATGCAAATACTTTGTTAAGGAAAAATCCTAGTCGGGTTTGTTGTTAAGGAAAGTCTACTATGTAGAATAAGTGTTTGTTTTTTAAATGTTAAATATTTCTTTTGTTAAGAAAAATTTGTCGTTATTGGAGGGTTTGGTTGTGGTTTTATTGTTGATTTATTGTGTCGATTCAATAGATTATGTGGTAGTTACGTATTTTTTACTCTTAATGCTTGCTTGGAAAGATGGTTTTTGATTGATTATGGTTGACATATTTGGTAAAAGGCAGTTGCAAATTCGGTTTCATATGGAAGTTATTGATACGGTTTTCAAAAGGAGTTTTTGTTTACCTAATTCTATTTTTTTTTAAATAGAGAAAAAATAAAATGTTTTGTTGTGCTCATTTGTATGATGATGAGAGGGTTTTGGAAAGCACATAATATATCTTTCAGAAAAACAATATATATTGTTTTGAGACTTGAACTTTGTGACTCTGATTCTAAGGTCATTGTAAAAAGAGTATGTAATTATTGAAACAGAGACCAACTTTGTGTTTAAAATTATTTCATATTTGTACATTTTAAAATACTATTAGTGAGATAGTATTATAAGACTTTTAGTGAGATAGCACTATAAGACTATCAGTGAGATAACAACATTGTCAGTGAGACAAATTAGCTAGTGAGGCTTTGTACAAAGAATATTTTTAGATAAGGTGAGTGAGGCCAAGTTTGAGTGGTTTTATTCCCCAAGAGGGTTTCCACTCAAGACAATCTTTGTGTCAATATCTTATATGTGTTTGTTCATTATCTGTTCATTTGTTTCTTATTGTGTAAGTTCATTCATGATATGAAGATTATTAAAAAACATATAAAAATAATTAATTTGTTTGTTAACACTTATTCACTCCTCCCCCTCTCAGTGTTAACTATACTCCAACATACCCATGCCTTGATGGATCTGCTTGTCTAGGATGCATCTGCCTATCTACCTACATGGGTAGATTCGCCCTGGCATGATGAGTAGATCCACTCTTTTGTGGACTTTTATCCCTAATAAATCAAAAATTCAAAATGTATGATGAAAATTCAAAGGTTGTACTTGGGCACCCCGTTCTCCTCTCTGCATCCATGCTCACACCACATCAATCTAGTGAGGGATGCTCTATCTAAATGATATTTTTCTCCATCTACTCTCTAAAATCATTAGAATGCTTAGGGTAAAAATAAATAGTAATTCATCCTAATTACTATTTATAGCTAACTCTAATTATCTATATAACCTTAATTTATTCTTTTCACTCCCATTTCCTCCCCATAACTCAGTTTTCCTTCGTTTCTTCATCATTCTTCATCATGCTCTTGCTGGTACCCTCCTTTTCCTCTTTCAAGATGCCACCTAGGACCCTTTTTTCCATTCAATCTCTCAAGGGGGCATCATCCTACTATATTCCACCTTTTCTTCTATGCCATCCTTTCCTCTATGTTGGGGAATTGCTCTACCCATTTTCTTCTATTGAGTCAACTATATTTTATTTTTCTTTGAAATATCATTTTAATGATATTTGAAAGAGGGGAAAAATTTAAGCACCTAAATTTGACCACTTACATTTGGTCAAATTTATCCCTTTTTCATCTACCATACCTTCTTATCTACATTAATTAAATAATATTTCTATTTTTCTAAACTCCTCTAAATCCTTAATGTATTTGATTAAATAATTAAACACTTCACCCCTTTCTAGCCATTCCTCTCTAAATTAAATAAATATGCCATTTATTTAATTTAGTCATTATGTCCCATAGGAATTAAATTTAATATTTAATTCCATCCTTTCTCTCTCCTAGTCACATCCTCCTTATTCTATTGTTAATCCTAATCCACTTGCTAATCCCATCATTAAGGATGTGCACATTCCTAATCCATGATTAAGTGTCATAGCTTCCAACTTTTGCAAGTGACCTCTAATCATGCTCAATAGCCTAATCCCCTACCTAATCATCCTCCTTAATCACTTGTGATGAGACCATAAATTGTCTCATATTTTATCAAAGAAAATCATCTATTTCTTCCTAATGCATTAGTGTTAAAGTGGATTCGAGTAATGATTGAAATTTCTTTATCTTGTTTATAGTAGAATCTAAAGTAAACATTTGATTTATTTTTGGTAATCTATGTGATTCAAATTGTTTCTAATATCACTTCATAAGTGTGTGTAAGATTCTATAATGTAGTTGAATACATTATTGAATAATTCATGACAATAAGGAGCTTCATAGACACTTCCAGCAAAGAGCTCTAAACACTTGAAGCAGTTAACTCTTAACAACTTTAGAAGACTTTGAAGAAATAATGAGAAGATAGAGAAGAATCCTAGCACACTTCTACATTCATGAAAAATCATGGAGCATCCATCATTCCTAAATTAATGGGATGATTATTTGTTTCATGTTGAGTTTTAAGATCTCTCACAGTTATTAAATTTCATGCTTCCTTCTTCCAACCAAAGATAACTCTAGTTACCACATCACTCAAATGTTGTTGCATGATTATAGCATGTTATTCATGCTAAGGATCAATGATTTGGTTGACTGAACTAAAGAATAATTCCTTCATTCATGTTCAACACTTGAAGACTTCCTAAAAATTAGGTGCCTAGAAATTATAAAAAATGTAGTCTTAGTAAAACAACGATATCTCCCTTGTTTCTCAACAAAATTAAAAAACTAAAAATGATCTGGAAAGTATATTTGAATGGATTAAAAACATTTTGAGAAATTGGTGTGATTTGCATCAGACAAGGAGCAGTACGTGTTTGAAATTGATTGAGGAAAAACTGGCATGATGGAGGACAACAACTTTAGGTTTTTCAGAGTTTTGTAAATGACCCCTCAAAAATAGGGTCTTGGATCCACATTCTTAGTGGATTGGTTAGATATGTATAGAATATGAATTATATAAATACGATGTAATAATTTTATCAAAAGGGGGGGATTAGAAAGGCTTGTTTTAGCCTAAGGAAATAGGATAGTTTTAGTTTCATTTCCAACAATGCATTTCCAGCTTTCTAGAGTAAATTTGAATCCAAGCAAGCTTTTCATTTCCAGCAAGTGTGAAGTAGTTTAGCCTTTTTAATTCTTGCAATTGTTCCTTAGATTAGTTCCCTTTCATGCAACTTTCCTTTCATGCAAGTAGGATTTATTTCTACAAGTAGAATAGACTATCAAGCAAGTTTTCTACTTTCTCTCGTGCAGGTAGCCATGGACACTGCCCTGGATTGATAAATTAAATGATGAGGATTACAATGACCTCATCAACTTGCACAATCTAAATCTTTTGATTAGGAGAGATTAATCTCCTTTCCATTTATGAAACATAGCCCTTCTCCTCTCATCATTAATGCTTTCTCCTTTTGGACAAGAAATCCCACACTTTGAGGAATTTTTAATTCCCCTTTATTATCCCCATGCATCACTTAAGGAATTTTTAATTCCTTTTATTCTTCCAATGTAACTTTTAAATTCCTTTTGACTTCCCTTTCCAATAATTTAGGAGTATTGGACAAGATTTCCCTCTAAATTAGGGAGATCTTTCCCATATACTCCCATGGTACTTGTGAAGTACCCTTGCTCTTCTCAACCCTTCTCAAATGGTGACAAAGTATCACCACCATGTGGGTCAAGATGTCTCAAGGAATCTAAATCCCCAATTTTCCTTGATCTCCTCACACCCCTTGATCTCTTAAATCACCTTTCTAATGACTACACTTAGTAATTTTGTAAAAATCACCCATTATCATGCAACCTTGAGATATTGTAACCACATTGAGAAAAATTCCTACCATTGTGCTATCAAAATAACCCTAGATCACACATCCAAATGTCATTGAAGGAGAAATCATTACATTAGGCTCATCAACAACTCCATTTTCATACAATTTGGAGTAGGTATGAGCAATTTGGCTCTAATCTGAGTGTGCTTGAATTTTGCATTTTTCTCCAAGGTTTTCTTGTAATTAATTTCCTTGCACTTTAAACTATAAATTCACTACACAAAAAATGGATTGTGACATGCTCAATGTTTTTCCTAGAAAAGGGTCATAGTGCTTGTTTTGGGGCACATTATGAACCTTCTTTCTTGTGTAGATCCCCCACCTCTACCTTGGGACTCTCACATGTAGAAGTAGTTTGGGATCTCATTGAGGAAAAACTCACAATAAATTTTCCTCAAAAAGTATTATGGAACATGATTGTTATTTCATGAATGATAAAAATCCATCCACCACCTATCTAAAAAATTATTCCTTATCCCTTGGTGGTGACAATGGATAGGGAACCTCCTAAAAGTATTGTGTAGGGGTTCATTAGCTCATGGATCCATGAGTAATGCACATAAGCTTAATTTCAATATTTTTGCTTTATTTATTCATAGGATAATTTATCAACATAATATTATATTTCTTCGTCCCTCTTGCTTGATCAAGTGTTAATTTGACCACTCATGAAATCTATGTGAGAGGTGAGAGATTCCAGTGAAGTGGTGAGTGTAAACTGATTGGCGGTCATTCTTGATGGATCTCTCAACATTTTAATCATCATCTCAAGTTATTTCTATTATTTTCTATTTTCCCTAATATATTATATTGCATCCTAAGATGATGTTGAGGTATTGTCAAGGGGGTTTTCTTGGATTTTTATTCACTATAATTTTCATGAATTAGTAAATGAGGGTTTTCATCAAATGTAAATAATCTTGTTTTCTTTTGCAAACATTGTAAATAATCTTGTTGTATATAATGACTACAATGATGAACGTTTGGCATAGAATCATGACTTGCCAATAACATTAGATAATTCATTATTTTATTTTAGCCACCTAATTAGCCGATAAGCTATAGGTGTCAACTTTGCTTAGAATTTTCATCATCCTTCTTAGTTTTTAATCCTTTTGGCGGTCGGGAAAAATGTGGCGGATGTTTTTTAATTTTTTAATGAATGTGGTTGGTGCACATTTTTAAGCCTTCTGGCATTTGGTACTAGTCAGGAAAAAGGTGGCACATTTTTTTGTGCAAGCATAGAGAATTCCAAAGAAATTAAATGTTAGCTGGCATCAACATTAATTGTTGTATGGTTTTCATGTAGTGGCAATGGTTGTAATAACACCTATCATTTAAAACCCCAGGAAACATAGCAAATGTCTATGCAATTTTCAATAAGGCATTGTTGGGTGTGGTTCTATGGCTTTACCTACTATCAGAGCTGTGAGTGAGGAGGGCAAGCTTCTGTTAAAATGCAAGTTCTATCAACCATTTCCAAGCTTCTGTGAAGGTGGTGAGAGGTTATTTTGTGTTATTTGCATGGGGCGATGGTTGTAAAAGCAATACAAAAGTGTCAGCTAAGATAATTCTTTCCCCAGTTTTTGCAAGTGTTCTAAAAATAAGGTAGCAGAGAGAAAGCAAGTGAGGAGAGGTGCATTTGAAGCAAGTAGGAAGAGGTGCATATTAAAAAATCCTTTGCAGAATATTTCAAAAATAGTTTATGTTATTTTCCATATGGCATTGTTGATTGTTGTTTTGTAGCTTAGTCTATATTGCTTCATTTATGGTTTTGGTGTAGTTGTGATGGTTGCAATGTAGTATTGTTTGTTTTCGCATTGGTCTCTCACCGTGAATTCTTCCTTTTTATGGGTTTTTTCATCTGGTTCATTGTTGAAACCAATATTGTTTGATTTATGGCTTTATTTTTGTGGCTATGGTTGGAATATAATAAAATAGTTAATGTTATGCAATTTATGTTGATTTCCATAAGGCATTATTGATTGTTGTTCTCTAGCTTAGGATATATTGTTTCATTTTCGATAAGGTGTTGTTGAGAAAAGACTGTACTTTTGAATAGGTTTGTTACTATGAATTTTTGTGTTTTGTGGATTTTTACATCTAGGTCACTATTGAAACCAATATTGTTTGATTTATGACTTTCGTTTTGTGGCTATGATTGCAATGCAATAAAATAGTTAACATTATACAATTTATGTTGATTTCCATAAGGCATTGCTAATTGTTGTTCTCTAGCTTAGGCTATATTGTTTCAGTTTTTGATATTGCTAAGAAAATACTATATTTTTGCATAGGTTTGTTATTGTGAATTTTTGTCTTTTGTGGGTTTTTCCATTTGGGTTGCTGTTGAAACCAATATTGTTTGATTTTTAGCTTCTACCAGCTTAGGCTTATTTTTTCATTTTCATTAAGGTACTATTGAAAAGGCTATATTTTTTCAATTTTCAATAAGGTTCTATTGAGAAATGACTATATTTTTGCATAGGTTTGTTACTGTGAATTTTGTGTTTTGTGGGTTTTTCCATCTGGGTCATTGTTGAAACCAATATTGTTTGATTATGGCTTCCATTTTGTGGTGATGGTTGGAATGCAATAAAATTGTTAATGCTATACAATTTATGTTGATTTCCATAAGGCATTGTTGATTGTTGTTTTTCAAAAGTTATTAAAATTGTTTGCAGTAAAAAAATACATGCTAAATTTATCACTTTACAAAGTGATAATCATTGTCAATGGGAAGGTGTTTCAAACTAAAAGAAGATTTTTTTTTTTTATTGTACCATACCTCTTACCATTTAATACAGAGGGATTTATTGTGTTTGCTAATGTCAATACAATCAGTCATACAAGCCCAAATGTGCTAGCAAAATTAGAAACAAAAGAAGTAAAAGTGTTCTTGAGAAAAGGCTATATTGCTAAGGGTCATTGTCGAAACCAATATTATTTCATTTATGGTCCGCATTTTGTCGCGATGATTTTGCATGGGTTTGTTACTATGAATTTTTGTGTTTTGTGGGTTTTTCCATCTAGGTCGTTGTTGAAACCAATATTGTTTGATTTATGGCTTCAGTTTTGTGGCTATGGTTGCAATGCAATAAAATAGTTAATGTTATATAGTTTATATTGATTTCCATAAGGCATTGTTGATTGTTGTTCTCTAGCTTAGGCTATATTGTTTCATTTTCGATTAAGTTCTATTGAAAATGATATATTGATTTAATTTTCAATAAGGTACTATTGAGAAAAGAATGTATTTTTGTGTTTTGTGGGTTTTTCCATTTGGGTCATTGTTGAAACCAATATTGTTTTATTTATGGCTTATGTTTTGTGGCTATGGTTGCAACACAATAAAATAGTTAACATTATACAGTTTATGCTGATTTCCATAAGGCATTGTTGATTGTTGTTTTCTAGCTTAGGCTATATTGTTTCATTTTTTATAAGGTACTATTGAAAAGGCTATGTTGTTTCAATTTTTGATAAGGTGTTGTTGAGAAAAGACTATATTGTTTGTTAAAACCAATATTGTTTGATTTATGGCTTCCGTTTTGTGGCTATGGTTGCAAAGGAATAAAATGGTTAATGTTTTACAATTTATGTTGATTTCCATAGGGAATTGTTGATTGTTGTTCTCTACCTTAGGCTATATTGTTTCATTTTTTATAAGGTATGCTATTGAAACCAATATTGTTTTATTTATGGCTTCCATTTTGTGGTATGGTTGTAATACAATAAAATAGTTAATGTTATATAGTTTATGGTGATTTCCATAAGGAATTCTTGATTGTTGTTCTCTAGCTTAGGCTATATTATTTCATTTTTGATAAGGTACTATTGAAAATGCTATATTGTTTCAATTTCCAATAAGGTGTTGTTGAGAAAAGACTAAATTGTTTGATTTATGGCTTCCGTTTTGTGGCTATGGTTGCAATGGAATAAAATAGTTAATGTTATTTAATTTATTTTGATTTCCATAGGGCATTGTTGATTGTTGTTCTCTACCTTAGGCTATATTGTTTCATTTTTGATAAGGTGTTATTGAAAAGGCTATATTGTTTAATTTTTGATAAGGTACTATTGAGAAGAGACTATATTTTTGCATGGGTTTGTTACTATGATTTTTTTTGTTTTGTGGGTTTTTCTATCTAGGTTGTTGAAATAATAGTTAATATTATTTCATTTATGACTTTCCATATTGTGGCTATGGTTGCAATGGAATAAAAAAGTTAATGTTCTATAGTTTATGTTGATTTCCATAGGGAATTGTTGATTGTTGTTCTCTAGCTTAGGTTGTATTGTTTTATTTTCGATAAGGTGTTGTTGAAAAGGCTATGTTGTCTCATTTTTGATAAGGTATTGTTAAGGAAAGACTATATTGTTTCTTAAAACCAATGCTATTTCATTTATGGTTCACAGTTTGTGGCATGCTATATTGTCTCAATTTTTGATAAGGTGCTATTGAGAAAAGACCATATTGTTTGTTAAAATGAATATTGGGTATGTGCAAGATCATGATGGGCCAAAAAGTGGCGATATGATGCGTATGTGTAGGGTATGTGGCTGACAACTTTTTTTTAACCCAAAATTGATGAAACGAAAAGGGTTTTTAAAGGAGATTCTTAGCTTTCCACAAATATAATTTATTCTTTACTTTGAATTTAATAAATAATTATTATTCATTTTCTATTTTAATTATAACTAAAGTCCTGATTGATAGGATGATTGAAAAAAATCTATAGATTTCAAATGGTATCACATTTTTTGAATCCCAAACATGTGTCACATTCTATGCTTCACATACTATAGGATTAAAAACAAAAAAAATTATTTCATGAAGTTTTGACCAAGTTAAGGTGCTCAGACATACTAGTTTTTTATATTTTTTAATTATTTACTTGGAAAAAAATTACAAAAAATATGCATCATAGTGGGACATGAGTCCTCTACGTATATCTAAAATCTTATAAAAAAGAGTGTGGTTAGGGTGGTCAAACAGACACCTACTTATTTTTTCCTTGAAATTTAAGTACTACTGCATTGAAATTACAAATTTTCACCAAATAGATTTCTTTAAAAAAAATAAACCTATTATTTTAAAAACTACATTCAATTTTCTACAAATTCTATTATTACATATTTTTGAAATAATATAGATAACTTATTCAAATTTTTACGTCAAGTTGCCTGACTTTGATTTTTTTGAATTTTTTGCCACTTAAGAGCCAATTTTTTCCATGATGATCCTGTACATACCTTATTGTTTCATTTATGGTTTGCATTTTGTGGCTATGGTTTTTCCTGGGTTTGTTATTGTGAATTTTTGTGTTTTATGGGTTTCTCCATATGGGTCGTTGTTGAAACCAATATTGTTTGATTTATGACTTCCATTTTATAGCTATGGTTGAAACACAATAAAATAGTTAATGTTGTATAGTTTATGTTGATTTCCATTAGGAATCGTTGATTTTTGTTCTCTAGCTTAGGCTATATTGTTTCATTTTCAATAAGGTGTTGTTGAAAATGCTATATTGTTTAATTTTTGATAAGGTACTATTGAGAAAAGACTATATTGCTTGTTAAAATAAATATTGTTTCATTTATGGTTCACAGTTTGTGGTGATGGTTTTGCATGGGTTAGTTGTAGTTTATGGCATTGTTGATTGTTGTTTTCTAGCTTAGGCATCCTTCTGTTCTATGGGTTTTTCATCTGGGTCGTTGTTGAGACCAATATTTTTTCATTTATGGTTTGTGTGTGGTGTTGATGGTTACAAGGCAGTTAACATTTTTATGGAATTGTTGGTTGTTATTTTCTAGCTTAAGCTAAATTGTTTCATTTTCGATAAGGTGCTATTGAAAAATGATTGTTTTGTGGGTTTTTTCATTTGGGTCACTGTTGAGACCAATATTGTTTCACTTATGGTTTCTGTGTGGTACTGATGGTTGCAAGGAAATAAAAAAATTTATGTTATTTTTGCTAAGGAATGGTTTACAAAGCTTTGGATATATTGTTTCATTTTTTATAAGGTAATAAAATAGTTGATGTTATTGTTTCATTTTTGATAGGGTGTTGTTGAAAAAAGACTGTTAGATGGGTTTTTCCATCTAGGTTGCTATTGAGACCAATATTGTTTCATTTGTGGCTTCCATTTTATGGTGATGGTTGCAATGCAATAAAATAGTTAATGTTCAATACAACTTATGTTGTTTCCCATAAGGAATTGTTGAGTGTTGTTCTCTAGCTTTGGCTATATTGTTTCATTTTAGATAAGGAAGCCTTGGGAAAAGAATTTGTGCATGTGTAGGGTTTTTTTTGTTTTTTTTTTATGCATGGGTCTGTTACGATGAATTATTCTATTTTGTGGTTTTTTCCATCTAGGTCACTATTGAAACCAGTATTGTTTCATTTATGGCTTTCATTTTGTGGTGATGGTTGCAACACAATAAAATAGTTTATGTTATATAGTTTATGTTGTTTTCCATAAGGTATTGTTTAGTGTTGTTCTCTAGCTTTAGCTAAATTGTTTCATTTCCAATTCACAGTAAAATAGTAAATGTTATAGAGTTTATGTTGTTATCCATAAGGCATTATTGACTATTGTTCTCTAGCTTTGGCTGTATTGTTTTATTTTTGATAAGTTACTATTGAAAAAATAATTTCTAATTTTTTGTTGAAACCATCATTATTTCATTTAAGGCTTTCATTTTGTGGTGATGGTTGTAATGCTATACAATTTATGTTGCTTTCCACAAGGCATTGTTGACTATTGTTCTCTATCTTTGGCTATATTGTTTCATTTTTGATATGCAACAAAATAGCTAATGCTATAGAGTTAATTTTTTTTATCCATAAGGCATTGTGAACTGTTGTAGCATACATTTCCCACCACTATGATCAATGGTGAAACCAATGTTTCTTATTGCACTTAATATATAGCCTATGATTCAAAGTTATGAAACCATAACAATATCAAAGAAATCAATATGCAACATAACTCTATGAATCCACATGTAGCAGCAATATACTTTACACTTAGCCAACACAACCTACTCCACCACCCTCTTTACTATTTTTAATTTTTTTCCTAGGCTTCATTTTTCAATGCAGGTAGCAATTGACAAAATTAGGCCTTAGAAGGTAGAATGCATTGAAATTATCTTTGAGGTTATTGTGGAAAAGAGTCCCTCAGAGTATAATGTGTGAGATTCGGTCAAGCCTTTTGCAAGAATTCTAGATCTTTGCTTGGCTACATTGAAGAAAACTGCTTTCAAAGAATGCATGTCTACATGTATTTGATGAAGATCATCAAACTCAAAGATATGGAATTCATGCAAAAGGGTTAATTCAAAATTAGTTATTATACTTAATATAAAGCCTATTATATCAAAGATATGGAATTCATGCAAAAGGGTTATTTCAAAATTAGTTATTATACTTGATATAAAGCCTATTATACTTCAAAAAATTTTGAACACATTGTATGTGGAAACCAGTGTTTCTTATTATGCTCAATATAAAGCCTATTATTGTAAGAATTCCTTTCTAAGGATGAAACAAATAACAACTATCTTCCCAAAACAATAAACATGAGGAGGAGTATATATGAATGTTGTCTATATTGTTTTTTTTCCGATAAGGTACTATTGGAAAAAATAAATTTTCTAGGTAACTCTTGAAACCATTATTTTTTCATTTATGGATTTCACTTTGTGGTGATGGTTATGACACAATTAAATAGTTTATGTTGTTTTTAATAAGGCATTGTTGACCGTTTTCTCGTGTGGTGTCGTTGGCTGCAAGGAAATTAAATATTTTATGTTATCATGGTTTTTTTTTCCCCCTTGCATGTCTTTGATGTTGTCAATTCTTTTGTTTTGTGGATTTTCTCGTGTAATCCATTATTTAAAAAAATCAATTAGTCTATGGGGTTATTCTATTTTTTTGGGTCATCAATACCTTCACTAATTATTGATGTATGAACAACGATCTTCTTTCCATGGTCATCAAGCAAAAAAATTTCTTACTTTTCAATATAGCATGGTCTAATGTTTTTTTTTATATATAGATGTAGATATAGACATAATTGAATGTAATGACTAAGGCATGTCTATGAACTTCAAGATATAATAGTATGGCTATGTGTCAATAACCAATAATTAATTCACCATAACTTCATTACATGAATGATCAACTAACAATAAACTCGATTTGATGTCATGTCTAACTCCATCAAAGTAACAATTTTAAAATGATCATCAGTACCTTCACTAATTATTGATATATGAACAATGATCTTCTTTCCATAGTCATCAAGAAAAAATATTACTTAGTTTTCAATACAACATGGTCTAATGTTCTTCTTTAGTTATTTTTGATATAGATGTATGTATAGATATGCACAACAACTTGCACAAAATCCCATACACCATAGATTCATCATTTTATAAGGGGACACAATCATACATGGGATGTGATAATATAAAATATAGAGGACCAATGATAACTTTAAGAAACCTCCTTCAAAAAAAGATATAAAATCTTGGCGAATCTTTAATTTTTTACAAAAAAATGTTAATTTCTATTAGTTTATCTCTCCTTTTTTTTAAAAAAAATATTAATTTTAATGCTGATTTTTTTACATCACTAAAATTTTGTAGAAAATTTTGGAAAATCTTGAAAAATAATAGGAAAATGCATTAATTATAATGATGAATCCATCCAATCTCAAAATATTTCTCATGGAAAGGTAGGTGCCTAAGGGTGGAAATTATTGATGGGTTTAAGGGGTACATACTATAATATTTACTTACTAAAATTGTTTTTAAATATAATATAATGGCCCTCATTGTATTTTCCAAGGTAAAATGTACCCATGATTTGTAATTCTCATGGGACTTGAAATTTCTTTTAGATCATTGATCTAACGAACCTCATTATACTTTGTGAGGTAAAATTTACCCACAATTTATAATGCTCATGAGACCCAAAATTGTGGGCCCCATGAACATTACAGATTGTGGGTACATTTACCTCATGGAATACAATAATGGCCAATAGATTATATTACAAATAAATGGTGGAAACTAAAGATTAAAAAATATGGTCCTAAAGCAACTAATAATTATGATATAACTATTGGAAAATTAAAGAAATATTGTGGCTAATTTTTGAGTTAAATTTTTTAATAAAATAAATTATTTGGCGATTTAAATAAGGCTATAATAAATTTTTGTAAAAATTCGGTGATTCAAGTCATGTTATAGTTCAAACTATTAGCCAATTTTGGATTCCCAAATTTCAACTATTAGCCACTTAAAAAATCACTATAGAGAATCCATGCCTTATTAAGTATGAATGCTTTGTTTTCCTTTCTAAATAATGTTTCCTTTAATATATAATTCTCATTAAGGGTATGTGTAGGATCATCATGGAAAAAACAGGCCCTTAAGTGGCAAAAAATTTAGAAAAATTAGTGTTAGGCAACTTGATGTAAAAATTTGAATAAGTTATCTATATTATTTCAAAAATATGTAAGAATAGAATCTATAGAAAATTGAATGTAGTTTCTACTAGGTTTTTTAAAATAAATAAAATCTATTTGGTGAAAATTTGAAATTTCAATGCAGTAGTACTTAAATTTAGGAAAAATAAAAGTAAGGTTTGTGTACCACCCTAACCATAATAAAATAATAACATTTTTTATAAGATTTTATATAAGTAGAGGACTCATGTCCAGATGTGATGCATATTTTTATGTAATTTTTCCAAGAAAATAATTAATTATGAATTTTTATTACAACTTTTAAAAATTTAAAAACTGTATGTGACCATCTTAACTTGGTCAAAACTTCATGAAATTTAATTTTTCTTTTTTTAATCCTATAGTATGTGAAGCATAGAATGTGACACATGTTTTGGATTCAAAAAATGTGATACCATTTGAAAGTTATAGATGTTTTTCAATCAGCCTATCGATCAATACTTTAATCGTAATTCTAATAGAAAAAATAATAATTATTTATTAAATTCAAATAAAAGTATAATTTATATTGGTGGAATGTTGAGAATCTCCTCTAAAAACCCTTTTTGTTTCATCAATTTTGGGTAAAAAAAAAGTCGTCAGCCACATGCCCTACAAATACCCATAATATTGCCACCTTTTGGCCCATCATGATCCTGCACATACCCTTAACATGAATTCCACTCATAGTTCATATGATACTTAATTAGGCTAACAAGGTACTAAGAGTCAGATTTTATCATGGAATTTCATAATAAAGACCATAAGGTTCAATCAAGATGATATTATTAGTTTTACTTCTAATAATATGTTCACAATTCAATTATTCCATAATAGAATGACTCAAAGGTACATACCTATTTCTCTTATTGATTGATATGTTGCATTTCATTTTTCTAGACCTTGCATTTAATACTTGTTCAAGTAATAAAACATTTTATGCTATTTTCTATAAGGCATTGTTGATTGTTGTTCTGTGGCCTTGAATAAATTATTAGATTTATGGTTTATGTGTAGTGGTGATGGTTGCAAAGTAATAAAATGGTTCATTCTCTTGATACGACATTGTTGGTTGTTTTTGTGTGTCTTGAAGGATATTTCTTATTTTTCTAGGCCTCAAAAAGGATTTCTTAGAATGACAGGCTATATATAAAGTGTGAGACGAAACATTGGTCTCACTATTGATTATAGTGGAAAACCAACATAAATTGTCCACCAACATAATCAATGTTGATATGAATATTTTTTATTACACTTAATATAGAGGTTGTTGTGCATATGAATGTTTTCTGCATCTAATTTCACACAAGTACATATCCGCACATAGGGAAAATAAAGTGAAATGCAAAAAAAGAAGGCTTGCTCTCCACCCTACCATATTGGGTCATGGAGCCTCATAGGCTGTCACTAAACCCTTGAGCAAGAACATACATTCCCCCCTACTATGATCAATGGTGAAACCGGTGTTTCTTATTGTACTTAATATAGAGCCTATCATTCTAAGTTATGCGACTGTAGCAATATTAAATATAGACATATGCAAATTAACTTTATGAACTTACATGTAGCAGCAATATACTCTACACTTAGCCAACAAAAGAAGATTAAAACCACAAAAATTAAATGAGAAAGTTATGCAACCTCATTTTTTGTGGGTTTTCTTTATTGTGTGCACTTTAGCCAAAAAATTTGTCGGTCTTCCCACTTCACCACCCTCTTTACTATTTTGATTTTTTCCCCAAAGCTTCAATTTTCAATGAAAGCAACAATTGACAAAATTAGGCCTTAGCAAGTAAAATGCATTGAAAAGCTCTTTTAGGTTATTGTGGGAAAGAGTTCCTCAAAAATTATAATGTTTGATCTTCAAATTCTATGTATTTTTCATGAATTCCATATTTTTAATTGGATGCTCTAAAGAGAACTTCTTTTAGACAATGCATGTCTACACCTTCTTGATGAGGGTCATTAAACTAGAAGTAGTAGATCAAACATATGAAATTTATGCAAAGGGGCTAATTCAAAACTAGCCATTATACTCTGTAGAACATCTTCCTTAAATAACTTCAAAAAGATTTACAACACATTGTATGTGGCAAGCAATGTTTCTTATTATGCTTAATACAAAGCCTATTATTGTAAGCATTCCTTTTGAGGATGAAACAAATAACAACTATCTTACCAAAACAATGAACATGGGGAGGAGTATATATAAAATATTGTCTACATCTAATTTCACATACATAAATGTCTACACATAGGAAAATAAAAATGAAACACAACAAAAGAGACACATACTTTTGTGTGTATATATTTTTGGCTCTCAGTAGAGAAAAAAGGTGGTGAATTTTTTAATTTTTAATATTAAATGTGCTTTCCATGTCGATAGAGAAGGCCAAAAAAATTGAATTCCATTTGGAATCAACATTAATTTTTGTATGGTTTATGTCTACTGGTGATGGTTACAAAGTAATAAAATAGTTCATGTTCTTCTTGATATGATATTGTTGGTTGTTTTTGTGTGGCCTACGGTGATAGTCCGCACTATTTTCCATAGGGCATTGGTGATTGTTGACCTGTGGCTTTAGCAATTCATGTGGAAAATGCATATACACACATACACACCTGAGATACATATAAACATTCAAAATAGTGAACAACAATTGTGGAGATATAAGAGTATATGGCAATTGAAACATACAAGAAGAAAATAACTATATTGATATTAAAAATTGGACATATCTATATATAGATAAATGCATGACCTCAAAGATACATGTAGAAAATGCATATACAGACATACACACTCACAAATACAAATGTATCATAGACACATATATCTAGACACATTTATATCAAGATGTTGTATGTACTCAAAACATTCAATTGCATGCATATATGTTTATTTTTATGCATATATAGATTTATACATGCATACAACCATGTTAACAAGTATATATAAGAAGAACTGCAAATACAAAGGATTTTTTCAATATGCACCACTTCCTACTTGCTTTCTCTTTGATCCCTTCTTTCTTGTGTGTTTGCAAAAAATGGGAAAAAAAATTATCGCATCCAACACTTTTGTATTGCTTTTGCAACTATCGTCCCATGCAGAAAAACACAAAAAAACATCCTCACTCATAACTCTAATAGAAGGTAAAGCCATAGATGACACCCAACAATGCCTTATCAAAACTTGTGCAGACATTTGATCATAGTGATGGAAAATGTATTTCCCCTATGTGTAGGAATGTATGTATGTCAGAGTAGATGCAAAGAATATTGATACATATTGATCCCTATGTTTATTTTGTTGGGAAATCCTTAGAATGATAAGTTGTATTTTAAGTGTTATATGGAACATTGATGCCACCATTTATCATAATGATGGAAAATGTACATTCTTGGTTGGCTATTTTGCAAGTACATAGCTTTTTTACTAAATGCTCTACAAAGAGTTTTCCAAATGTGTCACTTCTTGCTTGCTTTCTTTCACTTGCCTTCTTTGTCCAACCACTGTAAAAAGCCAAAAAAAATGTTTTAGAGGAAAAAAACCAAAAAATAGAAGGATTCACAATAACAAACCCATGTAAGAAAAAAAAACACAAAATGGGTTGCATGTTGCATATGAATATTTTTTGTATATAATAATGTTTTATGCATCTAATTTCACATACATAGATTTCTACACATAGGGAAAATAAAATGAGTGGCAACAATAGTCAACAATGCCTTATGGATAACAACATAAACTCTATAACATTTACTATTTTATTGCATATAAAAAATGAAACAATATAGCCAAAGCTAGAGAACAACAGCTAACAATTCCTTATGGAAAACAACATAGACTATTTTATTGTGTTGCAATCATCACCACAAAATGGAAGCCATAAATGAAACAATATTAAATTTTCCTATGTGTAGATATGTATGTATGTCAAAGTAGATGTAAAAAACGTACATACATACCCTTCCCGATGTTTATTCTTTTGGGAAAATAGTTGTTATTTGTTTGATCCTCAACAGGGCATTCTTGCAATGATAAATTGTATATTAAGTGTTATATGGAACAATCAAGACTTTTTTTAATTATTTATTTTTCCTCATATTGTTAATGTCTCTACAAAAAAAATTGAAACATAAAAAAGTTTGAAAAAAAAAAAATTGAATAATAAACTATATATTAAGTGTTATATGAATCATTAAACCCTTTTTTTATTATTCCTTTGCCCTCATATTGTTAATGTGTCTGCAAAAGAATTGAGAGATAATGTTGTGTTTTGAAGATCTTCATGGTTGTCTTTTTATTGGTGCTCTATATCTCCTATATATGTGTTTTGGTTGGGGTTCTTCTCAACCTGTGTTGCTTTAATTGAAAATTTGGCCCTCATGTTGTTGTGGCATAGAGCTTGTAGTCAGTTACCGATGTTATCACTCTCAAATTTTAAAAGAGCAGCCCCAAAAATGTTAGTGGACTTTAGCTCTCCCCAAGCTGCTTAAAAATCATCAGGCACCAGTCCCATAAGTCTCTTCCTTGTTTCCTTTTTGATGTTGAGAACTATATAATTGACTCTTTGCCATGTGCATCCAACAAACTAAGAATATGCTTCATTTGAATTAATAGTCCTTGTAATATATATTCTAACTAATTTATATTCGAGCTCTTTATGTTTCCTTATCCTTTTGATTTGCTAGCCATTTGGGAGTGGCCTATGTGTTAGGAAAAAAAGGGTTGTACAGTTTACAAATGTGTGAACATTGCTATGTGCTTCCTTGTTTATATTCAACAAAAAATATAATCTTGTTTCTTTCTTTCTCAACCTTTCCCTCCTTTCATATTCATTTATTGTATGCAATTTTGAAGTCACTTTGATCCTCTCACCATGTATAACTATTTGTGTGTCTACATATCAGATATCAATAATTGATTCATTTTATGTTGCCTCTTTCCCTTGCTTTTTCTTCTAGAGTTGTCGTGTAGTCATGAACATCTCATTGCTTTGGCTTGGCTAAGTAAAATTTCCTTTTAGGATTCAAATGTACATCTAGCCTTGACAACACATGTGATACTATCTATTGATGTTGGGGATGTTGTCCCATCTCCAATTCTTCAGCTAATGTCTTTTCAAAAAATAGGTGGTGATCAAAGCCTGGTTGATCACTACAAAGTTGTCTTGTCTGATGAAACCAACATGCAAATAGGAAATTTTCCTACAAAATACAATGACCTTTTGTTTGTAGAGGCATTGAAAATAGGATGGATCTTGTGCTTGACAAACTATCTATGTAGGAAGTTGCGGGAATCAAGTTTGGCTATTGTTTTGTACTACTTGCACTTGTTATTGTATGCTTTCTTGTTTATGGGACCACCTTTTTTAATATTTGATCTTGGTTTGGTTCTAGGGTGATTATCATAGTGTCCTTAAATGTCAAAATTTCAAGTTGTCAGCTAATTGGAAAACCTAGATATTTGTTTAGAGATCAAGAAGAAAAAATAATGGACTCTGAGTCACCTTCCCCATCCAAACGAGCATCAAAATTTTGGATTCATACATCCCCAACAAAACATAGTGTTCCTTCAAATATCAACCCTGTCAAAGGCCTGAATATTTACCAAACCAAATGGACAATAAAAGGTCAGGTAACAACAAAAAGGGATATGCACCATTACAATAAATAGGGACGCGAGGGCCAAGTATTCAAATTTGACATTATTGACAATGAGGGAACAAAAATATGAATCACTTGCTTTAATGACATAGCAGAATTCCATTATGATAGGGTTCAAGTGGGCCACACTTATTGTGTGTCAAAAGGCTCAGTCAAACAAGTACATAAGAAATTCAATAAGTTGAACAACCACATGGAAATTATTTTGGATCAAAACTTGATATTGAAGTGTTGTGATGATGAGGAATTTGTGCCAGACAAAGTATTTAAATTTCTCCCAATAAATGAAATTGCAAACCATAGCAATAATACTTTGATTGATATTATTGGGGTTGTGGTACATGTATGAAAGACATTAACTATTCAAAGAAATGATTAGTCTAAAACAATTCACAAAACTATCAAACTTAATTATTTGTCATCCTCTTGCATCAATATGTTAATTTGTGGGGTCCAAATTGGGAAGCAAAGGGTATCGAGTTGGAAAATTTGTTCATTCTTGGTTCAGTTGTCATACTTGTTAAAAATGGCCATGTTGGATATATCAATGGATCTATTGTGAATACATCCATAGGGACTTTTCTATCCATAAATCCTAACATTCCAGAAGCACAACCCTTGATCCAATGAGGACATGTTGAGCCACCTACTATTGAGCCCTCCTAGACGGTGCCTCGAAAGATTTCTTTGGCTAATGGTAGAGTCACTATTGGATATATCTTGGATCATTTTCTTGGTTTGCCAAAAAAATTGTAGGCTACTATCAAGGGAATAGTGAAATATATTAAAATTGATGCATTTTGTAATGTTGCATGTCCCTTGTATGCCAATGGTAGACAATGCAACAAAAAGTGTGAAGATTCTACCAAAATTATGTGGTACTTCCCTAAATGCTAGAAAACCATAGCTGATTGTGACTTCTGATATTTGTTGTAGCTAAATATGGAAGACTACATGGGAAATATTTGGGCTACTACTTTTGATAAGGCTGCAACAAGCTTATTGCAAATGTCAACAAAAGAGCTTTATATGTTGCAATATGATTCTTTTTCTTCAATGACTACTAAGTTTTTCATCAATGGCGTCACCTACAGCTCTTTTATTTTTACTATTCTTATTAAAATTCACACCTATAATTTAGAAACAAGGCTTAAAACAACAATATTCAAAGTTGCAAGAATTAACTTTGAAGTCGAGTGCAAGCTATTGCTCTCATATTTGTTTGCAATATCCCTTGTCATGGAAGACTCTTCAGAGATAATTGTCATACTACTTTGAATGCCAAAAAACCATGCCTAATTTGGACTTTGGATATTTATTATAGTTTGCATTGACTGGACATTTGTTTCCTTTTCCTTTTTTGGACTTCCCATCACATTAGAAGACCTTTCCTTTCTGCTCATGTTACTTTGTTGGTCGTAGAATTGGTTACATATTAAGAAAATGGACTGTAACTTAAATTTTTAACAAAAAAAGATACACTTATTTTATTTTGTATTTTTTATGTCACTTATAGTTTTGTTTCGCTTTCAATCCTTATTTTATTTTATGTTGTTTGGTTATATAGTTATGTTTCCCTATTTAACACATGTATCAGTATTTATAGTTGTTCTTATATGTACTTGTGGACATGGTTGTATGCATGTATACATTTGCATATGCATATACATAAATATATATGCATGAAATTGAATTTTTTGAGTGCATAAAACATTTTGATATAGATGTGTACAGATATATGTGTCTATAATGCATTTGTATGCATATATGCATATAAATTTGAATTTTTATATTTATCTATGAGTTTTTTTTAATATCACTATTGTTATTTGCTTCTTTTCTATTTCGATTTCCACATACTCTTATCTCTCCTCAATTGGCATTGGCTATAATGTTGGATCCATTGAATCCATGGCTATTAAAAATGCTCTTGCCTCTACTTTCATAAAGCCACGTCACATATGGTTATCTTTCATTTTATTAGAGTTCCATAAAACTTTATTTTTGTTACAATATTTCCTATGTAATGTTCAATGATGAGTGTCCTCTCTGGCCTATGCAATAATTTTGTGATTTTTCTTGATTCCATCTTATTAAAATCTACCGAACTACACAAGATTATAATGCAGAATGTAATTGAAATTTTTTCATTTGATTTTTGTCATTATAATCTTCTTATATTGACTCAGTGTACAATATTATCATATATTTTCTTTCTAATCTTCTAATGCTTCTTAAATGTTCTCTCTACTACTTTTCCATGTCCATAAATAAAGTCATGTTGCATATGCATATCATATGGTTCCTGGCTATAATGTTTGTTTCCTTAAACCCATACTTTTTTCAATCTCATGACTTTTTTTTTGATCTTTTAATGCTGGTTTAATGTTGAATATATTGGTCCTAGCTCTCCATACATAAAGCCATGTCACATATATATGTATCTAAACGAAGATGCACGCAACACACACATATATCTACATTTATAC
The DNA here is from genome assembly GCA_007258455.2 of Sequoia sempervirens. Lineage (NCBI taxonomy): Eukaryota > Viridiplantae > Streptophyta > Pinopsida > Cupressales > Cupressaceae > Sequoia > Sequoia sempervirens. The sequence goes on from VDFB02271358.1 coordinate 603,863,623, forward strand.
TTGTTCATACATGTAACTACATTTAAACTTATACATATATATATTCTAACATGCATTGACAAGTATAGGTGTGGATATATACGTGTGTTGTGTAGCTCTATCTACAACCCAAAAATGAAGAATTCCTTATTGAAAATAACATAAACTTCTCAATTACTTTGGTAATTTTTAAATGCAAGTTATTATTGCAATGATCATCAATAAATGGAACCCATACATGAAACAATGTTGTCATTACAAGTTGTGCCAAGTGATGTTTATTTCTTGTACTTAGGAAACATACACATATATCTGCATTTAAATTTATCTATATTTCTTCTCACATGTATTGACAAGTTTAGGTGTGGATATGTATGTATGTTGTTTTCAAAAACATTTTTCATAGTGGTGGCTCACAATCTTGACAGCAACTAAAGCTATGGAACAACAGTCAACAATGCCTTATGGAAAATGACATAAACTTTTCAATTGCTTTGGTAACTTTAGAACACTAAATATTATTGTGGCCATCGACACTATATGGAAAGCATATATGAAACAATGTTGCCATTGGACTATTTTATTGCTTTACAAGCATTTCCACTATATGGAAACCATAAATGAAATAATATTTAGTTGGTAGGCTATATGTGTCAACTTTTCTCATAATTTTTTGTCAACCTTCCTAGGTTTTAAGCTATTGAACAACAATCATCAATGCGTATATATTTGTATCTACCTCCAAATACATATATGTTAGTGTACATTTTTGTTCACAACTACATATTTATCTATTGCATGCATTCGATGCATGTATAGGAATATGTTGCTTGGAAATGTATAGCCACAAAAAGTATTTGTTTCTTTTGTTGTGTTTCATTTTCCTTTTCTTGTGTGTAGATATGTATGTATGTGAAATTAGATGTAGACAATGTATAGTCCTCCCCATGTTTTTTGTTTTGGAAAGATAGTTGTTATTTGTTTTTTCCTCAAAAAGGAATTCATACAATAATAGGGTTTATATTAAGCCTAATAAGAAACATTGATTTCACCATTCATCATAGTGGTAAAAAAAGTTTATGTTCTTGCTTGGGGGTTTGGTGAGAGCCTATGAGGCTCCATGACCCAATATGGTAGGGTGGAGAGAATGCCTTATTTTGTTGTGTTCCATTTTACTTTCCCTATGTGTAGATATGTATGTTTGTGAAGTTAGACACACACAACATTCATCCCTATGTGCAAATGTGTAAATATGTGAAATCAGATGTAGACAAGTGATATGGCCATGCCAACATGTGTCAAGTGATGTTGACCTCCTAGCCTATGAAAAGTGATGTTTATTTCCTTTACTCTCATGGTGATTTCTCTATTGACAAGTCCACCTGTGTCTATATATGTGTGTTTTCTACATATAATCTTTAGATGCATATATACGTGTATAGATTTTTCTTTGTAAATGTATATGTGGACTCTTTATTGCTTGGCACATGGATAGAGAAGGCCACCAAAATTAAATGCCAGTTGGCATCAACGTTAATTGTTGTATGGTTTCCATGAAGTGGTGATGGTTGTAATAACACCTTCCATTTAAAACCTTGAAAAATATAGCGAAATCCTACATGATTTTTGATAAGGAATTCTTGGGTGTTGTTCTTTGGATTTCCCTGCTATTAGAGCTATGAGCAATAGGTGGTTGGAGGTTATTATGTTTGTTTTTGCATGGGATGATGGTTACAAAAGTGATACAAAAGTGTTAGCTATGATAAATTTTTTCCCATTTTTTTAGGGCACGACTAACATTCATCCCTATGTGTAGATATGTATGTATCTAAAATTAGATGCAGAGAACATTCATATATACTTCTTCCTATGTTTATTATTTTCATAAGATAGTTTTTTTTTTCTTGTACATCTATACTTAAACTTATCCAAAAAAATTAATTGCTACTTGGCATCACTTAGCCCTGTGTCCATTCATTGAAAATTATTGTAACATCTCAAAAAAGAATGGGTACGTATGTTTCAATTGACAATTCTAGTTTTCCTGTTGGAGACCAACATTTTGCATTTATTCAAATTGCTTTTGTTAATTGAAACATGTGGTGCCTATTCTTGTGTGAAGTAATTTTCTTAGGCTTAATATTTTCATGTTCATTTTGTAAAAAAAAAGGGTAAAAAATATCCACAACATGTGTGAAATTAGATGTAGCCAACAAATTCATATAGCACTTCCTATCATGCATGCACCGATCACGACTACATGGAAACCATACAACAATTAATGTTGATGCCAACTAGTGTTTAATTATAAAAGAGCACTCATATCATGATTGATTGCAATGGTGGGAAATGTATGTTAGCCTATGACTATAATCAATGGTGAGACCAATGTTTCATCTCACACTTAATATATAGCTTGCCATTCTAAGAAATATCTATCTCAACCTCATCTATGCCCTACTATCTTGGCATAATGGTATCATAAAAGGGTTATTAATAATGCCACGAGGATTTTTACATGTGGTCACTTGATCTCTCTCAAGTGTTACTATGCCTAGCTATTACATACCTTCTTGTGCTTGGATGTATACTTCCTTCCATCAGCTTATAGTCTATGTTCTTCCAAAACAACTAACCAAGAACATGCATTGTCCATTGCTACAATCAATGGTGGCATCAATGTTCCATATAACACTTAAAATACATTTTAACATTCCAAAAATGTTCCAATATAAAAAATATAGGGATCATTATGTATCAATGACATTTGCATCTACTATGAAATACATACACATCTGCACATAGGGGAGGTACATTTTCCATCATTGTGAGTAATGGTGGAATAAATGTTCCATATAGCACTCAAAATATGGCTTATCATTCCAAGAATGTGTCAGTATGTATCAATGTTGTTTGCATCTACTATGACATACATCCAAATCTAAGCATGGCATTATTCATCACTATGATCAATGGTTGCATCAATGTTCCATATAACACTTAAAATACAACTTATCATTCCAAGAATCTCCCAACATAATAAACATAGGGATTAGTATGTATCAATGTTATTTGCATCTACTATGACATACATATAGATCTACACATAGGGGAAATCTATTTTCCATCACTCCAATCAATGGTGGAATCAACAAGACTTTTGTATTGCTTTAGCAACCATCCCCCATGCACAAAACAAAAATAAATTGATTCACATTTTTGTCTGCTCACTCTCAATAATGTCAAACTTGAATACTTGGCCCTCACATCCTTGTTTATTGTAATGGCGTCTATCCCTTTTAGTTGTCGCCCTACCTGTTATTGCCTGCCTGCTACCTATTTTCTACATGTAATTCCACATACATACATTTCTACACATTTTTTCTGTGTCTATATATATTTGAGCAATAGATCCCTAAAAATGCATCCAAGGCATGCAATGCCTATATCTCTACTTGGAAAAAAAATCTGCACTAATATATAGGTATATGAACTTAAATGCACCTTTTTAGTTGTTATTTCTTTTAGCCCTAAAAAGGAGTTGTTAGAATGATAGGTTGTATATTAAGTGTAATAAGGAACCTTGGTTTCACCATTAATCGAAGTCATGGATGATGTATGTTCTTGCTTGGGGGTTTGGTGAGAGCCCATGAGGCTCCATGACCCAATATGGTAGGGTGGAGAGTAGGCCTCATTTTGTTTGTGCTTCATTTTATATTTCCTATGTGCAGATCTGTATGTTTCTGACATTAGATGTAAACAACATTCATATGTTTGATAGGTTGTATATTAAGTGTAATATTAAACATTTATCTCAGCATTGACGACATGGGGACAACATGCTCTATTTTTTAATCTTTCACCAAATTTTTTTTTATATGTGGACATGTTTGTATGTCAAATTACTTACAATCAACATTCAAAGTGAACAACCCAATTCAAATGAAGAGCCCAGTTCAAGTGAAAGGCATGCATAGATTTTAGTTTCAAGCATATTCATGCTTACCTAAAATTCTATTAGTATCTAAATAAGGTGTAACAACAATTTATTCACTTGAACTAGGTTCTTTAGCAACATGCATAGATCTATCTTTCTCTTTTGATAGATACTCCAAACTACATGCCAAAAAATACAATGCACTATGAATCAAAGAAGAGGATTGCCTCCAACAATTGTGTTCATTTCCATCATCATGAAATGTTGCTATTATTTACGGTAAGTATAGTGATTCTCTTTTCCCTCTTTATTTCCATGCGTATAGAATTTCCACCATTTCTAAATTTGCTTCCTTGTTTTTATATACGAGATGTAATCATAGACATACTGCATTATGCCTTGTGCATAAGGCATTCCTACATATTTATTTGATCTCTTCTATTCTAGATGTATTACATTTTTTTGTTATAAATTATAGAGTTGTTTATATTTCATAATTTAGATATTGGTTACCAATGAAACAATTTTACCACACCAAACTTCACATTTTCCTTGTGTGTAACTATATCTGAGTCAAACCATTTTAGATTGTAAACATTCTAAACTATAACCACAGATCTCCACAATGCTAAATAGCTTTATGATCACATGTTTTGCATGGTGTACAAGCTGAAACTACATTCTATTTATATACAAGGTAAGGCTATATATCCTTTATTCCATCTCTTATTTCACAATTGCATCTCAATTTCTTAAAAATGTATAACATTGATTTCAACTCAAGAAAATTATCAAGTTCCAAATCATTGCTTTCACCATTGATCAAAGTGGAAAATTTATTTTTTTTCTCGAGGGTTTGGTGAGAGCCCATGAGGCTCCATGACCCAATATGGTAGGGTGGAGAGCAAGCCTTCTTTTGTTGTGTTCATACTGCATTTTGTTGCATGCACAAGGTATTCCTACATTTTATTTTTTGATCCCTTCTATTACAGGTGCATTGCATATTATTTCTTATAAATTATAGAACTCTTTATATTTCCTAATTTAGATATTTTCTACCAATGACACATGTTCATTGCACTAAACTTCACATTTTCCTTTCATTTTTGTAGAACATACTCAATCCAAACAATCTTGCTTCATGGATGTTTTCATTCCATTAGATCTTCTATGAAGTCAGTAGGTGCTGAAACATTTTTTTCACCATTGATCAAAGTGGTGGAAAATTTATGTTTTTGCTCAAGGGTTTGGTGAGAGCCCATGAGGCTCCATGACCCAATATGGTAGGGTGGAGAGAAAGCATTCTTTTGTTGTGTTCATATTGCATTCCATTGCATGTACAAGGTATGCCTACATTTTATTTATTTCATCCCTTCTATTACAGGTGCATTGCATATTATTTGTTATAAATTATAGAACTCCATATATTTCCTAATTTAGATATTGTCTACCAATGACACATGTTCATTGCACTAAACTTCACATTTTCATTTCATTTTTTTAGAACATACTCAAGCAATAATGGGGATTTTGATGAAGTAATGTGTTATTAATGACCTTTGAGAATAATCATAGTGACTACGAAATTAGTCACAATGGTGAAATAAACAATTACATCTTGATAGGTTGTATATTAAGTGTAATAAGGAACATTGATTTCACCATTGATCAGAGTGGTGGATGATGTATGTTCTTGCTTAGGGATTTGGTGAGAGACCACAAGGTTCCATGACCCAATATGGTAGGGTGGAGAGCAAGACTCATTTTGTTATGTTTCATTTTATATTTCCTATGTGTAGATCTGTATGTTTCTAATATTAGATCATGTAGACAAGATTCGTATGTTTGATAGGTTGTATGTTAAGTGTAATATTAAACATTTATCTCAGCATGGATTACATTGAGACAACATGCTCTATTTTTTAATCTTTCAGCAAAAATGTTTATATGTAATCTCTCAAGATATATTCTAATCACATGTAAAGGCGGATTTAGAAATTAAAAAAAAATATATGGTTTAAATTTTTTGTGTCAATCTACTTTTTTTATTAACATCAACAAAATTTTGTCGATGCAATTATCTCTTTATTGTTACATGGTTGTGCATGACTTATGTAAATATACTTATTTGACATTTGTATGTTGTATTCCAAACCAACAATATTCTAAGCTTTAAGATTATTCTATTATCCTTTTGAAATAATCTACATGTATCAGCACCTTTATCTATGCCCTACTGTTTTATCATAATGGTATCATAAAAAGGGTTATTAATGATTCCATGAGAAATTTTAAATGTGGTCACTTGATCTCTCTTAGGTGTTGTTGTGCCTAGCTATTACATACCTTTTCTTGCTTGGATGTAGACTAACTTCCATTAGCTTAAACTCTATGTTCTTACTGAACAACCAACCAAGAACATACATTGCCCATCACTATGATGAATGGAAGCATTAATCTTCCATATAAGACTTAAGATACAACTTATCATTCAAAGAATATACCAACAGAATAAACATAGGGATTAGTATGTATGAATTTTTTTTTGATCTACTATGACATACATACATATCTTCACATAGGGAAAATACATTGTCCATCACTATGAACAATGGTAACATCAATGTTGCATTTAACACTTACAATACAACTTATCATTCCAACATTGTCTTAGTATGTATTAGTTTTGTTTGAATCTACTATGACATAGATACATATATGCACATAAGGTTAATAAGATGAAACACAACAAAATCAATGTTCCATATAACACTTAAAATATAACTTATCATTTGCTACATGTAGATATGTAAGTATCCTATGCTCTTTCTCTCTGATTATTTTTAGCATCCCCCCTCTAATTGCTACTATGTTTGTACACATCCTTGGCATTTGGACTTCCCCTCTACCTATCAGCTCATCATTGCATGTCACTACACATAACTACTAGTTATGATAATGTTATATGTATTGACTTCATGCATTCGCATGATAACACTTATTTATATGCATATGGTAAAGTTTGATTATAAATTTTAGAAGCACAATGCTATACAATATTATGCAACACAAGACAAGTAACATCAAGTCAATAAATCATTAGATTGATAAAGACACACATTTCAATACAAAGTCATATGGTCAAAGGAAAATTATGCAAGCGGGCATAGATTTTAGTCCATTCTTTCCTCTCCATCTTCTTTTACTTTTCTTGCTCATTGCGTGTTAGATGTCTTAAAGATTTTTCTTCCTCATCAGTTACACATCTCTATTTGCAAGCTTACATCCTTTCTAATTTTCTATGAAAAGTCATAGGTGCCTAGTACCTACCTCCATGTCATACAATTGAAGGAAAATCTATGCAACCATGTAAAATATGTGGATATTTTAGTCTGTTCTTTCATATCTGTCATTTTCTACTTTTATTAGGTGAATCTGCTTGTCATGTCTTGGATGCCTCTCAAGAAATTTCTTCCTCCTCTATAACATGTCTCTCTTTGCAAGCTTGCTTGCATCCTTTCTAATTTTCTTTTATTGCCTATAAAGAGCCAATAGAATTTTATTCTAGTTTGGACAACATTGATAAGGAATGCATGTGCAACTAGTAACATATGTAGGTAAACAAGAGACTCATTTAATAATTTCTTTACAACTAAGATTCTACAAGAAAATTTCTTGTACATTAAATATATTTTTTGAATTCACCTTAGAAACTATTTTCACAAGTTCTGAATGTAAGATTCTATAAGGGTAATCTATGTTGTAATTTTTCACAATTCCCTTTGAATTGTGAAATGAAACATAGGCTACTTTGAAAGGCCTTTAGAAAACCAAATCTCATAAATGCATGTTATACTATCATATCCCCAATTCTAGGTCATACAAAGAAAAAAATGATACAAATTGAAACAACATATTCACACATGTCAGAGTGGGTGTAATTGAAGAACAAAATAACCATGCATCTAATTCACTTGATTGTAAATGAACAAGGGTATGTGTGCAATGAAACAAGAAATGCATGTTATACTATCATATCCCTGATTTTAACTCCTACAAATAAAAGAATGATACAAATTGAAACAACATATTCATACATGTAAGAGTGGGAGTAATTGAAGAAAAAAATAACCACGCATATAAATTAGTTGATTGCTAATGAACAAGGGTATGTGTGAAATGAAACAAGCAATGCATGCTATACTATGATATCCCCAATTATAACTCCTACAAAGAAAAGAATGGTACAAATCAAAACAACAAATGCATACATGTTAGAGTGAGTGTAACTAAAGAATAGACTAAGCATACATCTAGTTCAGATGATTGTAAATGAACAAGGGTATGTGTGCAATGAAACAAGTAATTAATGTTATACTATCATATCCTTAATTCTAACTATAAAGAAAAGAATGATACAAATTCAAACAACATATTCATACATGAAAGAGTGAGTGTAATTGAAGAACAAAATAACAATGCATCTAATTTAGTTGATTGTTGTACTCTAGAAAAATGGATCTTTTGACATTTTCATGGTCATTTAGGTCTTTTTCCTATGATTCTTGGCCTATTTTTCTTAGATTTAATGTTGTAATGTAACTTATACATTCACATTAGGTCTTGAATATTCAAATTATTAAGACTTTATGATGTCTTGTAAAGGTGTTCTGAAGTATTGTAACACATTTCTACACTTTTCTAGACTTTTCTTATTATAATTCATCTAAATATTCCCTTTTTGTACCTTACCAAGTCGTATTCTAAAGTGTTGTAAGGTCTTGTAACAAACTTTCATGCTTTTCTAGACTTGTCATCACAAATTACACCTTTATTATGCTTTATTTGGCCGCTTTATTCACTGACATGCCTTAATTGTGTTTTTTGAATATAAACCTGACAAACATCATTAAATACAACTTAACCCTCAACACCTACTTGCATGCCTTGAGTGGGACCCATTCGCCATGGGTGGCGAATGAGTCCCTCTTGGCACAAAATTCAAAATAAATTCACATTTCTTTTGGGTTTTTATCCATTAAGACCTTAGGTTAGCCTGTAATGTTGTATTTTGAGGAAATTAGGGCATAAGTGTGTATAAATATATGTTTTTCCTTCATTTTACCATCTAAATCAGCTCATTCAAACAATAATTCATCAAAAGCATCATAGCATTCAAAAAAAATTCATCATTTAATCAAGCAACAATCCAACATATGGGAGCAACCATTTGTTGGAGAGAGACACTGCACATATTTTCTAGTGTTGACATTGATGGAAACCATGGTTAGCTAGTCGATCCACACATTGTAATTTACTCATACCAATAGACAGATTGAAGATTAGTGATTATCTATTAAGTTAGAACAAAGCATCTTGTAGATTTGTGTTCTTTGATTCATATGCAAAAATTTTGTTATTATTATTTTTAATGGATCTTAGGGAAGATTGTTCGATGCATAATTAGTGTTATGTATAAATATTGTGCCTCGTATCAATTTGGGTGAAAGTTAGAAGCTCTGGTGAACTAATTTTCTATTCATAAGTATATGAAGGCTGACTTGGTGAATATAGTGTGTCATAGATAGTTGAGGAGTTATTATTTAAGTATTTTTGTATTCAAGCATTTTAGTTTGGGTCCTCACTATGTTGTGGCCGACTCTTGTGGATGCACATTGAATATTATGGATGATTTAAGTCTACAGTTTGTGAATATTTCTTATTTTTTTGAGGCTGACTTGAAGTGATTAAATCCTAAGTAGCGGATATATATAAGTGATCAATTATATCATTTTGGTGTGTGTTTGATGAGATTGGATGTATGTTGTGAATGTTAGATGGCTAGTAGAGCGATTATGCACAGTTTCACTTGTTCATTAAGGATTTTTGTTGCGTGTTGAAGCATAATAGAGTCAAAGAGCATAATCAGTCAAAAGGTCCAAAATTAAATTGTTGAGCCTAACTGGAGTTGTAATCAAGAATTTGTAGATGTTACTTTATCAGTTCAAATCCTTGGAAGTATTCCAAAATTTTGTAAGGCAATGAGCCTTTCAGTTTTTGAGCAACGAGCTCTAGGTAGTGTGCCTGAATGTAAGTGCATTCTCATTTTGTAATCTTTTCTTTTGAGTATACTCAGAACAATATTGTGGATTGGCCTCCACCATGGATTTTCCCTTAACAGGGTTTCCATGAAAAAAAATCCTTTTGTTATGGTTTTGTGGTTATTTATCTTATGTGCATGCATTTTTATTTTGGATGAATTTTATCAACACTTTAAGGATCAAATTTATAAAGTTAAAAATTGCATAACATTTATTCACCCCCCCTCTCAGTGTTGCTTGATTCCAACACCAATAACATATCTTCATACTTCAACAACAAGGGTTTGGTGATTTCATGAAATTTGCATGTTGTTTTTTCATCATTCCTTTCTTATTTCATTTCATTATCAAGGGTTTGATTACCAAAGTGGGGTTTGACCAAGCAAAACCACTATAATCTAACCCTTAACCATTTTTTGCCTCTTTGCATGTGTGTTTGTAGGTCTTGTACACAGATTTGTCAAAGAGATAGGTGTTGAAAAGTGGTCAATAAGTCATCAAAGTTATTTAAGTCGACAAAGACCTAATTCAAGCTTGGAGACATCCTTCAGCCCACTTTCTGTAGATTTGGATTAATCAACCTGACAAGAAGACAATTACTTATCTGGAACCACAGAGTTGACTTAAGAAATTGCATATTTTTTTAGGTAGATTGATTCACCATTAGTGGAAAATAAGCCCCACTGCTAGGCTGGAGAAAATGTTTTCTGAGGTTTTTAGTTCTTGACACACTGAAACATGTTTCAGTAGAATTTACCAAGACTAATTCGTCATCTATGGTGAATGAGTCCCAATGGTCATCAATAGTGATTTTTGAAACATTCTAGAACCTTCTAGCATCAGCATTCTACCTCTGAGTGCACTCCATTCATTTTCATTTGTTTATATTTCTAGTTCATTTCTGCATATCATAGTATGTTTTCAAACACTTCATATTTCTTAAATTTTTCCTAAATAATCAATCAATTTTATAAGTTTGTTGCATTTAGATCATTGCATTTAGATCATTGCATTTAGGCATAATTTCATTGTACTTGTATTAGGTTGAGTGAACCACCTAGATTATTGGGGTCTATCTCTCTCCTTTAAGTGAAAAACCCTAATTGAGCAGGAGAGTCATAGCACCTTAGAACCCAAAAATTTATGGTTCATTTTGATGAACCCGCATATTGAACATTATCTTTTTGATTCTAATCTGTAGTTACATCCTAGGGCTCATTACATTAGCTTTTACATTGTTTTGCATCCTAGGGTTTACAAAATTGCATTAGTGAATATCTCATATAGATTTCATTTTGGCACTTAAAAAAATTAAAAATACTAGAATTTTGCATTTACATCCTAGTTTTACATTAGAAAAGAATCAAAATGATTTTAATTATTTTGAAAAATGATGAGGGTGCAACCCGAGACATAGAAAATAACCCACAAACAAGAGAATAATTTTATTATTTAGAAAATGGAGCTTCTTACATGTAGAGGATCTCAAATTCCCAATTTCTACAACACATGTAAGTTATAGAAAGCTACAAAATTACCCTTTCGCAATATGCGAGCTTGTCCCCAAAAAGTTACCCAAAAATTAGAAACCCGCCCATAAATAGAGCTCCTCATAAGTTTGGAGCCAAAAAAACATTCAAATTGAGTTTAGGTGGTTTGGAGCCAAAAATTTACAACATGAAGTTCAAATTTCAAAAAAGCATTTGCAATGGTATTTTTTAGAAAGTGCACCAACTTCCCAGGGCCATAACTTTTGATTCGGGGCTCCGATTCGCGAACCGTTTGAACCGTTGGAAAGGTCTCGAAGTCAAGAATGCGCTTGAATTTTGTTATGCCACTTTTGGAAAGTTTCGGGGCCATTCTGGAAGCTCTAAGTGCCTCAAATCCAACTCAGAAGATTTTTAGGTGCAAATCTGGGAAACTGAAACTACAATATCTTTCAACCCAGGAATAGAAAATAAAAACTATAAATTGAGACTTTCATTATGATGAAAAGGGTATCCAAAAATGTAAAAACATCTAAAAACTGATAAACTTGAAATTTAACTATTTTTGGGTGATGCAAGATTGCCCTTACACCACTGGATGCTCCTGCATCAGACACCCAGGGTAATTTTGAGAAGTGACCCCATCACGTCTCAGATGGTTGAGGAAAACCCAACTAGTCATCCACTGACTTAGATAGCTAGGATGAATCTTCCATAGGCCTTCCTCTCTATTTCACTAGATATTCTTCATACTGCCTATTTTTGGTACTCCTTCCCACACCACTATCCAAGATTTCCTCAATCTCATCCTTTTCTGAAGTAGATGATGGAATCCCACACTATTCCATCATTGGTACTTCCTCTGCGCCTCCTTCATGATACTCTATCAAATTTGGAATGTTGAACACAGAGGAAATGTTGAATCCATCGGGCAACTCCACCTCATATGCATTCCCTGAATCATGCTTCTTCAAAATTTTACAGGGACCGAACTTCTTCATCTTCAATTTGTTATATGTTCCCACTGGAAACCTTTCTTTCCTCAAGTGGACCATCACTTCATCACCAATCTGAAACTCCTTATACCTCCACTTTTGATCTGCCTTAGCCTTATACTAGATATTCATCTTGTTAATATGTTCTCTTACCTTCTCATGTATATCCTTGATGTGTTCTGCAAAATCTTCAGCTTCAACACTTCTTTTCTCCTCTTGGTCCATCTTCCTCAATTCTGGAGCTATTCTGGGGCTACCTCCATACACAATCTGGAATGGTGATCTACCAGTGCTTCTGTTGACAGAATTGTTGTAAGAGAATTTTGCCTGGGGTAAGATCAAGTCCCATCCCTTGGGTTTATCTCCTACCAAACATCTCAGTAGGTTACCCAGACTCCTGTTAACAACTTCTTTCTACCCATCTATTTGTGGATGGTGTGCAGAACTGAACTTCAGCTCTGTCTTCAGCTTCTTCCACAAGGTCCTCCAAAAGTACCCCACAAATTTAGTGTCACAATCTGAAACAATACTCTTTGGTAGACCATGTAGCCTCACCACCTCTTTGAAGAACAAGTCAGCAATGTGGGTGCATCATGGGTCTTGACATGGAATGAAATGTGCCATCTTCGAAAACCTATCAACCACCACAAAGGCTGAATCATTCCCTCGTTGTGTCCTTAGCAAACCAAGAAAAAATTCCATACTTATATCCTCCCATGGCCTCTCTGGTATAGGTAAGGGCTGATATAAGCATGTATTTTGGCTCACTCCTTTAGCCATCTGACATACCCTGCAGCTTTGTACAAACTTCTTCACATCTTGTGACAACTGAGGCCAATAATAATGCTCACTGATAATGGAAATGGTCTTATCCTAACCAAAATGTCCTGCCATTCCTCCACTATGCTTCTCCTTTATCAAGTTCTCCCTCATGGAACTCCTTGGGATACATAATTGAATTCCCTTAAATAACATGCCATCCTGGATTATGAAATCC